>KV423982.1:138303-148597 GCA_001632435.1 Calocera cornea HHB12733
GAAAGCAAGAAAGCGAAAAGTGAAAGCAAGAAAGCGAAAAGTGAAAGCAAGAAAGCGTAAAGCGAACAGCAAGAAAGTGAAAAGCCGAAAACTGAAAGCAAGAAGCTGAAAGCAAGAAAAGCGAGAGCGAGCCGCCCACCCGGCCACGGGCAACGGGCAACGGCCTACCGCCGCCCTCTCCTCCCCTCACTCATAGTACTCAGACATCCTCCTCCTCCCCCTCCTCCCCCTCCTCCTCCCCCTCCTCATCGGGCTCGAGCACCAGGCCCAGGGCGCCGACGCCCACTGCCTTGCGCGGCCCGGTCCAGCTCCTGGCAAAGCCGGCGCGCGCCCGCGGGAGGGGCGCGATGATGCGGGAGGAGGGGCCGGGCCCGGGCATACCGACCCTCGCCTCGCTCGAGTCCCTTTCCTCTTCGCATGCCAATTCCAGATCCAGATCCAGATCCGGCTCCGGCTCCGGCTCCCCGCAGTCCTCGCCCCCGGCTGCAAGGCGGCGCATGAGCACCGCCGGGGGCCACGCGCCCTGCAGGACCGTCGGGGCGCCGCACGCGCTCTGCTCGGCCAGACCCAGACCCGAGAGCGAAAGCGCGGGGGAAGGCAGCGACAGCCGGAAGGCGTCTGCGTCCGCGTCCGGGGAGAGCTCGGGCAGGAGCCGGCGTCGCTTGAGGGGCGGGGGGTGCGCGGGCGCAGGTGCTTCGAGCGGGGCGCGGGCGCGCGGGACGCGCGCTGGCTCTGGCTCTGGCTCTGGCTCGGGGGGGACGGGCGCGGGGCGGCGGCGGTTGTGGTTGGGGGAGGGGAGACCGAGGACGAGCCCCAGCCCGCGGATCTCCCGCCCCCGCTCTGGGGGGGACGGGCGGGTGAGGAAGGGGGCGAAGAGGTCGGTTGGGAGGCCGGGCGCTGGCGACGGGCTGCGGTGCGACGACCGGGGGTTCGTGAATGTGGGGCTTGGGGGGCGGGGCGGGGCGCGCGCCCGGGCACGCTCACGCTTGTGCACCGTCCCCCGCTTGAGCGGGGAGCTGCTGGCCCTGCGGGCGAAGGCGGGTGTGTTGGGCGAGCGGGCGGCTAGGGGCGAGGGCGGGGCGGGGCTGCGGGGGGACGCGGACGGGGACGCGCCGGCCTTCGACAGCGGCAGCGGCCGTTTTGCGGGAGTAGAGGCAGTCGTGGGCGGGATGGGGCACGCCCAGGTCGCGCCGCAGAAGGGCGAGCCGTACATCGTTGTGCTCGCGGTCGTGGTTGGAAAGGGCGAGGGCGAGGGCGAGGGCGAGGGCGGGCCGAACGCGACTCGACTCTGGGCGCGTTGAAGAGGGCCGAGACGGGTCAACTCTACTGCAGCACGGACGCGGAGGGAGAGCGCCAGGGACGCGCGGTCGCCGCGGTGTTGTCGGGCTGGATCGATTGTTGATTGTTGATTGTCGGCGTTGAGGGCTGCCAATGCCAATGCCACGCGCATGAGAATGCTGCCGTAACGAGCTCCGGCGTACTCAGTACTCAGTACTACTGAGTGACTAGTTACTAGGAGAGCACATCTCTTGGCCTCCAGGTACATATCCTGTACCTCCGTTTACTGCCGTGCCCAGCATATGGCTTCCGCCTGGCGCATGTGCTTCTGCAGTGGGCTATGCTTCCATGAGCTTATGTACATGCGTTAGCCATCTATCCCCGCTCTAAGTCTCCCGCCGTTCCCATGGCCACGCACACGCGGGATCAAACCGGCGCACTCCAGGCCGTCTCAGGGCCCGGAGTGCGCGTGCCCGCCTCCCATTGACATCTAGCTTCTGCAAGCACTCACTGGCACTGTCATCGCGTCGGTGGAGTCTGCCGTCCGCCCGCTGCTCAAACCTTGGCTTCAAGACACGACACGACACGACACGACGAGGCATTCAGTCACCCCCGCCCGCCTCGGATTGATCGGCCCCTCCCTCCCGTTCCCACATCTCCGCCGACCGACGCTGGCCACCCTCCGCCCGAGCCCGAGCCCGGACGGGCCACCGACCTCCTCCCTAGCCAGCATCAGCTCGACCCCCACCCCCTCGGCAGCGGCATACAGCGGCCCCACCTCCCTCCCCCTGCCCAACCCATCCCGCCGCCCCTCCCCCTCCCTCTCAACCCACACAGCCCACTCAACCGCATCCGCATCCACCTCCCCCTCAACCCGCTCCCGACCCACCCCCACCCCAGCCCAGGGAGCACGAGCGCAAGGCGACTTCGAGCGCCTCCTCCTCAGCAACACCACCCTCCTCCGCGCCCTCTCCCCCTCCGAGGCCCACCTCGGCCTCACCCCCGCGACCCCGAGCCCGAGCCCGGACGCGCTCGGCTTCAGCTTCGGCTTTGCGTCGGGGCCGCCGTCTGCTGGCTCCGCTTCACACTCACACTCAGGCGCACGCGCCGCTGCGACACGGCCGGCCACTGCGGGAGCACCCGCCGCGCCGGGGCTGATCGAGGACCTGGAGGACTGGGGACAGTTCGACCTGAGCTTTGAGCACGTTGGGCGGGGGAGCTTGGACCGCCGGGAGCGCGAGCGAGCCGAGCGCGAGCAGAGGAACGGGAACGGGAACGGGAACGGGATGTCGGCTTCAGCAAGGAGCGCGGCTGCGGGTGCGGGTGCGGGGGGCGTGCCGGCCATGCCGACGGTTGTGCCGCCTACGCCGGGGCCGAGGAGGAGCGGGAGCGGGCCTACGCACGCTGCCAACGCTGCCGCCTTGAGCACTGTCATTTCCAACACCAGCACAAACACAAACACCAATACGACGACGACGACGACGACGACGACGAGCACGAGCACTAGCAGCACCCACCGCGCACCCTCCCCCTCCGACGCTACGTTCCTCACCCCCCGCGACCGCGACCGCGACATAGAAGAAGCAGAAGCAGAAGCAGAAGGAGAAGGAGAAGGAGAAGGAGGAGCAGACCCAGACCCAGACGCGTTCGAATCCGAAAGCGCGAGCCGCCGCAGGAGCATATTCAGGACGGCGGGGACGGCCAGCAGCCCTGATCTGCAGACGCTGCTCCGGAAGGCGCGGGAGAAGGCTGGCGCGGCGGGCGGGGCCGGGACGCCCGGTACGGCCGAGTCGAGTGCCGTGGGCCAGACCGGGCAGACCGGGCTCGTGCCGAGCAGTACCGCCCCCGCGTCGAGCTCAGCAGCAGGCGGCGCGGGCGGCGCAGGAGCGGCGGGCAGGCCGAGGAGCGCTACGACGCGCACGCCGAGCCTCACGGTCAGCACGAGCGAGGCGAACTTGGGCAGGCTGCAGGGGATGAAGAGCGCTACTATTTTGCGGGAGCGGAGCGAGCGTGAGGGCGGGGGCGGGGCAGGGGGAGGGGGGAGGAGCGGGCGGGGCGGGGCGGAGGGGTACGCGAGTGCCCCGGGCGAGCCGGGGGGCAGGGAGCGGGAGGGGAGTACAAAGGTGCGTTTTCTCTTTTCCGCTTTCCTTTTTTCCGTCCTCCTTTGTTCTCTTCGCCTTGCGCGCTGTGAGGGGCACGAGGGGCGCCCCTGCGGGGCTCAAGAGCCCTAGAGGGGTGCATCCTCTCACTCTGACGCGCGGGCTCTGCCCTCTGCCCTCTGCCTTCGCAGTCCAGCGCGTGTATAGTGGATATTAGGTGCTGACGCATTCGTAGAGCGCCAAAGGCGCAGCCGCGAGCGTCCGGGCGCGGACGGCGGGGTTCTGGGGCAAGCTCATGGGCACGTCGCGTCAGGTTCGTCCTCCCGTCCCACTATCCTATCCGAACACAAAACACACCCTGACGCTACTCTCCCCTCCTTCTTCATCCTCTCTCTCGCTGCGTGCGTGCACTGGACTGGTCCGCCCGGCTACAGAAAGCCGCCCCGCCCCCCGTCCCGCAGATACCGGACAAGTACTCGAGCCCGGGCAGGATGAGCCAGGCGCAGAGGATCCGCGACGAGGTGCTTGCCCAGGCGCAGTCGCAGGCGCAGTCGCAGTCGGGGGCATCGTCGGCCGGCACGAGTCCTTCTCAGGCGGCGACGTCCAGCACAACGGCCCCGTCGTCCTCGGCCGCGACAGCAGGCACAGGCGGCGGCTCGGCCCCGCCCTCCTCCTTCCAGGCGCCCACCCCGCGCAGGCCAAGCACATCCAGCTCCGTCCCCTCGCTCGGCTCGTCCCTGAGCGGCAGCACAAGTGGCCCGGGCGCCCGCCGCCGGCCCTCCGTCTCCCCCGCGCGGCCCAGCACGTCCTCCGCCAGCAGTCGGCCCTCCACGACGACTGTCACCAACCACAACCACGGGAACGGGAACGGGAACGGGAACGGGAGCGGCGCGGGGGTCGGAGCGCCCCGGCCCAGCACGTCGTCGGACAAGTCCGTCGAGCAGCAGCTCCGCGACATGGTCGCTCTCTACCCTGCGCCGCGCACGTCTGGGGACCGCAAGCGGTCCGTGGACGTGCATCCTTCGTCCTCCGCGTCAGGCTCAGCCCCAGCGTCGGCGTCGGCCCTGGCGCGCGCGAGGAGCAGCAGCCGGGACGGGCGGCGGAGGAGCATGAGCGTGAGCGACCTGGACTGGCAGACGTTCCTGCGCGAGACGGCGAGCGGGCTGTCCGTCAGCCCTGCCAAGCCCGCCAGTGGCCTCACTGCCACTTCCACTTCCACTTCCGCTTCCACTGCTTCCAGCGCAGGCGCATTCGGCACGACCAGCACTGGCGGCCTCACGCACACGCACACCCTCCCGAGCTTGTCGATCAACACGAGCGCTTCCGCCCAGGCGCATGCGCAGGCGCACGTGGCGCGAGCGAGGCCGGCCCCGCTCGGCCCCGGCTCGGGCAGCTCGTCGAGCGCGCCCGCTAGCTCGCCCGATGCCGAGGCCATGAGCGTGCCTAGCACTGCGCGCACGGGGAGCTTCATGACCGCGACGGAGGGGCATGAGTGTGTGCCCTCTGGCGGGGAGGGCCGGGCGAGCGTGGCGGGCAGCGGCAGCGCGCGGGACAAGGGCCGCCTGAGCGTGCTGACCGCCTCTGGCTCCGGGTACGGCTCCGCCGAGGGCAGGGACAGCACCGACGGGCGGGAGAGCGTGCATTCCCAGGCCAGTGCCGGTGCCGGCGGCGCCGTGGGGGGGAGGGCGCTCGAGCTGCCCCGGGCTGGGGAGGAGGAGGGCGCGCGGACGCCCACCAGCGCTACTACTGCTACTGGGTCCGCGGGGACGGGCACGACCGCTATGGCCGGCAGGGCGAGCGAGGACGCGACCCTCCTGCCCGAGGGGAAGAAGAGGGTCCCCATGCCCCCACGGACCACGTCCGCGCCCTCGCCGGGCAGCGCGACCACTTCGGTGTCGACTGTGACCGCCTCATCGGCCAGCACAAGCGCTACGACTCCGAGCCGGCTCCTGCCGGTGCCTCCAGCTGCCGCGAGCAGCAAGTCCATCCCCCTTCCCGCCGGCGGGCCGCCCGCCGCGGGGCCAGCGTTCCTCCTTTCCCCCAGCTCGCCCACCCCGAGCGCATATGCGGTCCCGCACCACCGGAGCGCCTCCGCCTCCGCCCCTTCGCTCGCCATCTACCCCGCGCACGCGCACCCCGCCCTCGGTCTGGGCGTGGACGCCCCCGCCCCTGCGGGCGCGGCCGGCACCTCCCCAGCCAACTCGACGCTCGAGGGGATGGAGAGCCGCGCGTGGGAGCTGGCGCGCAAGTGCTGGGACGAGGAGCAGGGGTGGATCGGCCGCGAGCGGATGGCAGAGTGGCTCGGCGGCGTCGGGGCGATCAACAAGGCCGCCCTCAAGCACTACATGGACTTTTTCGACTTTTCCTCCCTGAGGCTCGACCAGGCTTTCCGCAGGTTGTGCGCCAAGCTGTACCTCAAGGCGGAGACGCAGCAGCTGGATAGGATCTTGGATCAGTTTGCACGCCGGTATTGGGAGTGCAACCCCGCGACCATCTACGGCAGCGCCAGTGTCGTCCACGCCATCGCTTACTCGCTGCTGCTGCTCAACACCGATCTGCATATCGCCGAGCTCAGCAGCCATATGAGCCGCCGCGAATTTGTCAGGAACACGATGGAGACCGTGTGGGCGCAGCTGCGGCCTGAACAGCGGGACAACGCACCGATCAGCCCGGCTAGCGTCACCAGCGGGCCGCCTGTCGTCATTTCGCGCACACCAGGAGGGAGCGTCAGCATGGACATCCCCCGGACATCGCTGTCCAGCCCTGTGGAAGAGGGCGAGACGGAGATTCCGCCCGTGAAGCACCAGCGCGACCGCAGCGGCAGCCTTACGAGCTGGAAGGACAAGCTTCAGCGGAGCGACACCGCGCCCATGCTGAGCATGATGGGCACGGAGAAGAAGGAGCACGCGCACATTGCCAGCGTGAGTGTGCCGGTGCTGCGCAAGAGCGAGAGCGAGATGAGTATGGACGAGGCGGCCACGGCTGCTGTGGCCGCTCACAAAGCCGGCGCACAGGACTACGGCAAAGGGTGGGAAGGCGACATGGAAAGCCTCCTCAAGGACATGTTCAACAGCGTCAAAACGCAGCAGATCCTCCAGCCAATCGCCAACATGTCGGCATCGTCCACCAACCTCAGTTCTGCTATGCGCCGCCCGTCTGTACGCACGCCCGGTAACCTTAAACGCGGCAGCATACGCGGCCTCCATCAGCTTCTCAGTGCCAGTGGCCCGCAAAGCCCGTACTCGAGTGCGGGCGGCAGCAGCAGTTCCATCGACGGCCGCCTCAGCCCCGCGCCCAGCTTCGCGACGAGCGAGACGAATTTCGGAAGCGGCTCGACGCTGTTCACACCGACGCTCGGCTTTGCGAGTAACCTCAGCCACAGCATAATCAAGGAATCTCTCGGCGAGGATTCCGACGGCCACCGTTCCGGCCGTGGACTCAGTACCGCCGGGGGAAAACGCGACCTCGCTTCCCATTCCACTGCCAGTCTAGTCAGCCAGGGTCAGGAATCCAACGACGATGGCGAGCTTTCCGATGAGGAACTGGCGCTCCTCGGGCCGCCTTGGGCGAAGGAAGGCATGCTCTGCAGGAAGCAGTACTGGGAGAGCGCTGGGAAGCGGGCGAAGAACAAGGACTGGAAGGACGTCTTCGTTGTCATCCAGAAGGGAGAGCTCAGTATGTTCGTTTTCGGCGAGGGGAGCAGTACAAGGGCGGGCGCAGGTGTTGGCGGTGGAAACTGGCTGGTACGTTGCATATGGTCATGTCCTTCAAATTGCTGAATTCCTCGGCAGAGCAATGCGCAACAAGTCGGCAGCGTCACCCTCGCCCACTCACTCGCACATGTTCTGCCTCCACCTGGCTACAACCGCCAGCGGCCGCATTGCTTTGTGCTCACCCTATCTGATGGCGCTGTATACTTCTTCCAAGCCGGCACAGAGGATCTCGTCAACGAATGGGTGTCCACTTGCAACTACTGGGCTGCGCGCCTTTCCAAGGAGCCCTTGCAGGGCGGCGTCTCGAACATGGAGTATGGCTGGAATCGCGTCATCCCTGGATCGTCAGCGTATGCCGTCGAACAACGCGCCGATACGCTCAGCATCAAGTCGTCCAGCATGAGCCTGCGTATCGGCAACAGCCCATATGCGGACAGGACCCTCATCGCCGAGTGGAAGACTCCGATGGCACCTTCCATTCCGAGTACGCTGGACGAGGAGACACAGCTCGAGTCACTTCAGAAGCACGTCAAGACCCTGCAGAATGACTTGGATGCGCATACGCAGCTAAAGCAGCCGATGTTGCAGCTGGTAAGCTCCATATGCCATCCTTCCGTAGCGCGTACCTGATCCTTCTGACAGTATACTCCTCGCTCCACTCCATATGCCAGAGCACTCGCCAATTGGGAGAAGAAGTCGCAGTACCTGCTATCCGAGGTCGTCAAGTACACGTCATATGTCGAATCCTTGCGGAACGCCATGTCACTTCGACTGAAGAAACAAGGCGAAAAGACTATGGAGCGCGCCCTCAACAAGGGCAGCACCGCTATCGTCGACCTCGTCTCTCCTTCCAGCGCAAGCGCGTCAAGCGCTAACACCGCCGCCCCGGGACCGTCTCGGAAGGCGAGCAGCGCACCTGTCGACACGATCCAGGAACTTCCAGAGCCGGTTACGCCCGCGAAAAGCGAGTTTCACGGATCGAATTCCGGCCATAAAAAGGATGTCGAGGCTGAGCCTTGATGAACCATGATTTTTCTTTATGATTCCTTTATTCCATGTTTCAGCTTTGGGGCGATACGTCGTTGCGTTATATCCTTCTGACACCAAGATAACCCTTCATTTCATCGCTGGCAAAGTGTTTGTAGATTACATTATCACCTTTCGCAATTCACCCGTTCAGGCATTGTCCGCCGATCCCATTGCGTTCCCTGCGGCAAGTGTATTCATAAGCGGCTTCTGGATTTATTGAGCTCGACGAGTCCGGGCTGAGAGAAGCATGATGGGAACGAGTAACTCTTCGTGTGTGCGATCAATGGGCCTTACTAGTCGCCAGAGCTCCCTCCTCGTCTAGAGCATCCTGTCGGCCTCTATCAGACTGGTGGGCAGGTTCAAGGGTAGGCTACACCGCGGTAATGAGCGGAAGATGCTGACCGCAGTTGTCTCAGATGTGCCGTTCGCATCGGGGATGCCCCTTGACCATCATGGAAGATGCGTCGCTGACAAAGTGCCGAGCACATCACGGCCATTGCGGTCAGCTGCGGTCCAAATTGATGCGTTCGAGCCCCACCGAGGAGAGCCTGACGGGCGGCAAAGATATATTGATGGCTGCTGATGGTTGTCGAGGGCGGAGAAGCGCAGGAAGGTTTGCTTGCGGCACGGCAAGCCTCGGCGGCAAAGGTCCAGACCGACGGATCCAACGACTTGCTCCACGTCCATTTCTCCAGAACGCCTACCCTGCGTGTAGGCTTAGCCTCGTATCTCTTGATCGTTCTGGCACCCGGCCCTGTTGTCCGAGGGATCATTCTGCACTCCGCATACGTCGACGTGGAAACTTGACTGTATTTCGAGCCGGGGCTCTGAAACGCCTGCTGCAGGCGGATAACGAAGCGCACCGCCTTTGCAGGTATGCCGCTCAGATGTTCTTGTTGCTCTCCGCTGCGGGCTTTAAAGTGCGTGTTACTCTGATCTATCCTACCGGCGGCATGATGGCACCCGTTCCAGCAAATGCTCGGGCCCCATTCACTGTCGCGCAACCGCACATTCACGCGACTGCCGGATTCTGAATTCACACGGTCAACGCTGGCACGCATGCTATTGCGGTGCTCTAAGCCTCGGACCGAGCCAATATCTCTGATTGAAAGTGGTACTCGGTGTACATTTCTCGACGCCTGGGACGTGCCGTGTCCGCACTCACGGCGCACCCCTGCCGAAACTGCGGGCGAGCGCGGAGCCGAAGATTGTCCAGTTGTATTCTTATCCCGTGCTTCGCGAGGAGAAGCCCTGATAGAGGGAAGATAGTTCCGATCACCTCATCAAGCGATCAAATCCATCAAAAACTTGTCTGATGGGCGTCCTCGTCGAGATTGCGCTACTTTTTACCGCCCGCCGGGTGGTCAAGTTGGACGACCAACTTGCGCCTCTGCAGGCCCACTCCTTCTGCAACTCTACAGGCCCCTAATGTCGTCCAGCGGACTCGTCAAGCGCGAGCCCTCGCCGGAGCCGATGCGTGAGATCCTAGGGCGGGCTTATCGATCCACGTTTTGATGGCTGATAGGGCTCCGCACAGTGTTCTCTCCAGAGCCCAGGAGCGGGCCAGGCAGGCGCGACCTCGCCCCGCCGCCGTCGACCGAGCCCGCACCGTATAGCAGGATGCAGGCCCCTTCGTGGCGGGTCCAGTCATCTTCTGCAACGGCAGCATCTCCCTCCGGCTCGGCCGGCCAGCGCTCCTGGCTCAGCACCGTGCAAAACAACGACCCTGAAGCGGACCGCTCCGATCGGTTCGAGCGCTTCGACCGGTTCGGCCCGTCCTCCCCGTCCGGCGGTGCCACATCGAGCGTGTTCCCCTCGTACGGCGCGCCGAACACGCCGATGCGGCCGAACCAGCGGCACGCACCGGGGTACACCTGCCCGGACTGCGAGACGACGCACACCGCGGCGTGGCGGTGGTACGAAGGGCGGAAATACTGCAACGCTTGCGGGTTGCACCGCAAGGCCAATGGGAAGAAACGCTCGGAGCGGCTCATCGAGCAGGACAAGCAACGTAGGCTCGACAAGGAACGCGCGGAGAGGGAGTTTCTCAATCGCATCGACGCGGGCGGCGCTATCAAGCGCGAGGGGACGGCACAGTGATCGTAGGTCCTTTCTGCTTCCTTGTTCGTCCATTGTCTCGGGGCCATGTCTCCGTTGTTTGCCCGCTCCTTTGTC
>KV423982.1:148705-162944 GCA_001632435.1 Calocera cornea HHB12733
GCTCGAGCTTCCCCTCCTGGCCTCAGGACCGATCCCGCGCAGTCCTCCCGATCCCCCATCATTTCTCCCCCATCCTTTCGCCTAACCCCCTCTGCCCGTCCATCTTCCCATCTCAAGAACTTCTGCGCCTCTCTTCCTGTCGGGACTGTGCTGACTCACCCTTCCATTCCCAGTCTAACACAACCTAATACCAATTCCAGGGCCGGCCCCGTTTCCTTTTCTCTCTCGGAACACCTCAGCATCTTTCTCAATTTTAATCCCTCGAATCTCCCGAATCTTCAATCTGGACGGAGCAATAGCCCAAGTCTTATGGATCCTCGGCAACCGGTTACGGCACACACTAGTTTCAACAACTATACGCTCCCGGCTTTTTGTTCCTTGTATAACGTACGATTGGGTAGATACCGGTAACGCGTACAGTACACGATTTGCATTTGCACGATCAGTCGCGGCTTCAACAAACCGCGTCCTGCTCCTGCACAGCCTACCAACAAGGAGAAGGCTCTTCGAACACGCCCGGAGCCCCTGCAAGCCCAGAAGCAGCCGCGGCCCTACAATCCGGATTTGCGAACCGCTGTTCCCCCATCTCGCCGCGCAGAACATACACCTCCTGTCGAAGGCTCCACTGCTGCTCCTCCACCTTATGCTGCTGCGATGCCGCCTGTCACCAATCCGTATGCGGCCCAGTCGTATCCCTACTACAACCCTTTGGCTCAGTATAGCGCGTGCACATTTTCCAGCATTTCTCATTTCCAGTCTTGGTGTCGGTTAAGGTCCAGGGAATGAGAATGATATTCTGAGTCAAACGGAGGTGGTGCTAGCCGGGATCCGGTACGCTCGGGCGTAGAGCCAAAAAAAACAGCGGACGAGGCGCCAGAGTTGCTTCTAGCGGAGATACTGTAAGGGCAGCCGGAGTACAGAGACGCATGTCATCGCACTGCAGCTCTCGCCTCTCGGGCAGCGAGTGGAGAGGCGCCGTTTCCACGGAAACTCGTCAATCGTCAACCGGCAACCGTTCTGCTGGGCCAGAGGAGCCAGGGCGCAGATGACTAGACGATGACTAGACACATAACGCAACAGGCGGGTCCGCAGCACCCCAGCGGGGAGGGGGAGCAGGGCAGCCAGAGTGCGCCCTGAACGGCAGAGCATTGAGCAACCCAGGTCCAGGTCCGAGGAGGAGAAGGACGGCGGACGGCGGACGGCGGACGGCGGAAGACACAGACTCGGACGCTTGGTGCCTCTACGGCCAGCCTCTCCTCAGCAGCGGCAGGGCGCGATACACTCAGCCTGGACCTCACAGCGCCCCTGGCCAAAGCACCCCACTACTGCACTACTGTGAGGGCCCAGGGGCGCGGGGCAGGCGATGGGTCGCGGCGAGTCTCATGCGAGGGGGGGGGAGGGAGCAGGCCTCGAGAGGGGGGATGTGAGGACTGGGTGCGCCCGAGGCGGTTCTTGTAGGGCTTGGAAAGCTGTCAGAGGCGGGTGGAGGGTGGAGGGTGGTGAAAATGACCAGTGGTCGCCTGGGCCTAGTGAGTCCTCGGTCATTCGTCAGAGGTGACACTGCGGTGGCCCGGTGGGCGGGAAGCGCTTGGGCCAAACCGGATACTGGATACTGGCCGTATGGGATGGGAGTATTGGTGTCATGGCCAAGGTGGCACGGGGTGATATGAATGTTGTTCCTAGCCGGAGTGCGGCAAGAAGCAGGATGTACGGGCTGAGCGATCTGTGGCCGGGGTGGTTTGTGTGCCTGCGGTGTGCCGTGCGGCCGTCTCCCCCAATATTAATGCGCACCCTTGCCCTCGCTCTCTTCCCCGAAGAAGAGGTGTGGCATGGGACTAAGGTACTGCCGAATTGAGACATGCAGAGTGCGGCAGAATGTTAAGATTCTCCGGGGCGTCTCTCTCTGAGTTGATGTGTGGCCTGAAGAGGAGAGCATGGGAGGGACGGCCAGTGAGGCCCATGGGGCGTCTCCTCTGCCCTGATCGCAGCAGTGCAGTATATCGAGCGAGGGTGGAGCCTGTCAGCGGTTGAATCATGCATTGCACTACAGTACCTATTCGCGTTCCAGTGAAGGTGGCCCAAAGCGGAGGAGAGGATGACGGTTCGGGCGGGGGGATATCGATGACGAGGCGCCACCGCGGGAAGAAGATGATGTCATCGGGCCGACCCTTGTGCATGCGCGGCTACGGTCACCATCCGCCGGCACTGATGATCCATCGGCCTTACCCACCACAGGGACTGTGCGGCATATACGTGAGGAGAAGGCGAAGGCGAAGCTGGGCGGATGCGCCGAGGGGGACTCGATGACGACCGTGTCACGCGGGTCGGCAGTCTGCTCGCTCCTGCACCCACTCGCCGAGGCAGCGCACGGCAGGATGATCTCCAGCTGCCAGGAGGCGCGTATATAACTCATGGCTGGCCGAGGGTTAGAGTCGCTACTCGCATGGGCGCATACACCTCCCTCGCTCCCTCCGCACTCATCCCAACGAACCGACAACGACACCACCACCAGTGACACCCGCAACACCCCAATCTCACCCGCAACCCGCCCACCATGCCACTCACCATCTCAGGCCACGACGTCTCCCCCTTCTCCATCCTCCTCGCCGTCCTCGCCTCCATGGGCGGATTCATCTTCGGCTACGACACCGGCCAGATCAGCAACATCCTCCTCATGCCCGACTTCCTCCTCCGCTTCGCCGTGTGCACAGGCACCGCAGACCCAGCAACACAGTGCGCGTTCTACCCCGCTATCGAGGGACTCATCGTGGCCCTCCTCAGTGTGGGGACGGCTATTGGCGCCCTCTGCGGGGCGCCTGTGGCCGATGGCCTGGGACGCACGAGGGCGATGAGCATCGAGTGCGCCATCTTCAGCGCGGGCGTGCTCATCCAGGTCACCGCGTTCAACGCCTGGTACCAGGTCGCCAGTAAGCGCCGTCTCGCCCTTGCATATTGAGCAGAGCTCACCTGCCCCGCCCCAGTCGGCCGGCTCATCTCCGGCCTCGGCATCGGCGCCCTCTCCGCGGCCGTGCCGATGTACCAGGCTGAAACCGCGCCGAAGCAGATCCGGGGCACGCTGACGGGGACGTACCAGCTGTTCATCACCTTCGGCATCCTCGTCGCGTACCTCATCTCGCTCGGCACCCGCGCCCTCACACCCTCCTCCGCCTCCTGGCGCATCGTCATCGCCCTCGGCCTCGTCTGGGCCGTCGTCCTCGGCGTAGGCATCCTCTTCATGCCCGAGTCCCCGCGCTGGCTCATCCAGCGCGGGCGGCTGGACGAGGCGCGTGCGAGCATCTCGCGCACGCACGGCCCGGGCGCGAAGAGCGCCGAGGACGTCGAGGCGGAGTTCGACGAGATCCGCCAGGCCGTCGAGCTCGAGGCCAAGCTGGCCAGCGCGACGTGGCTGGACTGTTTCTCGCCGCGCCACAAGACGCTGTACCGGACGCTGCTGGGCATGTCTTTGCAGTCGCTGCAGCAGCTCACGGGCGCAAACTACTTCTTCTACTACGGCGCGACGATCATGCAGGCCGTCGGCATCCAGGACTCGTTCGTCACCCAGATCATATTCGGCGCGATCAACTTCGGCTGCACCTTCCTCGGCCTGTACGTCATGGAGCGCTTCGGCCGCCGCTGGCCGCTCATCCTCGGCGGCGTGTGGCAGGCCGCCTGGCTCTTCGTCTTCGCCGCAGCGGGCACGGCGGCGGGCGACCCGGCGTCCGACCCAGCCATGGGGCGGCTGATGATCGTCGCGGCGTGCCTGTTCATCCTGGGGTACGCGTCGACGTGGGCGCCAGGCATCTGGATCCTGATCGGGGAGACGTTCCCCACGCGCACGCGGGCGAAGCAGGGCGCGCTGAGCACGATGAGCAACTGGGTGTGGAACTTCCTCCTCGCCTTCTTCACCCCCTTCATCGTCAGCGCAATCTCCTACCGCTTCGGATTCGTCTTCGCCAGCTGCAACCTCCTCGGCGCCCTCGTTGCCTTCTGCTTCCTGTACGAGTCGGGCGGCCTCAGCCTCGAGGCGGTCGATAGGATGTACAATTCTGAGGCGGTCAGGCCCTGGACCAGTGGCCGCGGCGGGGCGCGGGAGCGCACCCTGACCACTGGCCGGCAGGAGGACGAGAAGCGGCTTGTGGGGGAGAAGCAGGCGGGGGAGACGCAGTATGTTGAGCGGAGGCGCGTGGGGAGCGCGAGCGAGGAGGGCACTGTGCTCGGCGAGCGGGTGGAGCACGTGTAGGTGCCCTCCTCTCGCCCGTGCACGGCACGTAGGAAGGGGAATGCGCGCAGAGGCGCTTGATCTAGTCGTCTGCCGCTCTGCCCCGGTTGTCGGAGCGGCGGCGGAATTTAATGTATGGAGTGTATGCTAGTCAAGAGTGTCGATGGCTGATAGTCGTGTGCTCTACACTATGAATTGCGAGTGTCGTAATTGCCGATTGGTGGTGCCAGGGAACCCCCGCGGCGGCGCGGCCCGGCTACAACCTGGCCGTCTGCACGCTCTCCTCCTCCGGTGCTGCGGCCATATACACGCTAGGTGCGAACGGCCAGTCTGCAAACTGGTCGACGACCTGTGCCCACTGCTCGCCATCCATCGTATTCGCCGCCCTGGTCGCGGGGTCGAACGCCAGGCGGGGGAGGAGGCTGCCCGCGCCCAGGCCGAGGTTGTTGATCGCGGTGCTGAGGGGCTTTGCGCGCTGGATGAAGAGCATGCGGGTGACGTAGTCCCACGTGTCGAGGCCGGCGCGGGCGATGACCTGGTCCGCGCGGGGCAGGAGCGAGGCGGCGACGTACGGGTGGCCGACCTGCCTGCCCTTGTTCTTCTGCGCCGCGTCCGTCATCTGCCGCGCGGTCGTCGCGCGCCGCACGTCCCCGGTCGTCGGCGCCGGGTGGAAGTGCGCGGCGTACGGCTGCAGCGCCCCCGCGGGGAGCGTGAGCCGCATGGCGCACGCCAGAGAGGCGATGATCGTCAGCTTGCAGCGCTGCTCCTTGCCTGGGGCGGCGGACATGCGCTGCGGACGGGTACGGGTCAGCCGGGCGCGGTCCCGCAGAGAGTAGGATACAGGGGACGCACATCCCACAGATTATACGGGAGGAGGAAGCCCATCGGGAACCTGCCGAACTGGAAGAGCCACGCCCTGGTCGGCGCGAACCTGACGAACTGGCTGATGAGCTGCTCGGAGGTGATGGTCAGCGGCATGCGGGCGATGAGCTGCAGGCCCGGGTGGACCTCCTCCCACGGGTGGCGCCGGACGTCGGACATGAGCGGCGAGCGCGCGAGCGCGGCGTACGTCTCCCAGGCGAAGGAGCTCTGCTCGAGGATGTGCAGCCGCCCGTCCGTCGCTGCGAGCGCGCGCAGGGAGGGCAGAAAGACTTTGTTGTCCTCGATCGCGATCAGCCGCTTGATCACTGACGGCGGGTGCTCGAGCAGCGCGCGCGTGAGGCTGCCGACGCCTGGGGGCACACACGACCATCAGCGTGAGCGTGAGCGGCGCTGGCCCAGGACCCAGGACCCAGAACACGGAAAGGAAGGAAAGGGACGCACCGGCATAAGGCTCCACCACGACCTTGCCCTCCCCCTCGCCCACAACAACAGGCGGGACCCACCTCGTCGTGAGCGTATCGGAGAACGTGGCGTCGGCCTCGCGCAGGGGGCCCGCCCCGTCCCGGAGCCAGTTGGCGACGGCGAGCCGGGCGCTGTTGGGCGACTTGAGCAGGACGCTCCACCGGGCCGAGCCGGTCATGGGCAGGCGCTCGACGGACGCCTGCCACTCTGCGTCGGCTGCCGCGCGGGCCTCGCGCGCAGAACGCTCGGCGTCTGTCTCCGGGCGGGGCTGCCCCTCCGCAGCAGCATCCGGCTCGGCGAGGGCGGGGGCGAGGGCGTCCCACCCCCGCTCAACAGCCTCGAGCAAGCGCCCCGCGCGCCCCTCGTCCTCCGGGTCCGAGACGATCCCCCAGTCGCCCATCGCCTTGCGCGTCTTATGGTGCATCCTGCCCATGCGGACCTCGTACGGCACGTGCGCGGCGGCGCGCAGGGCGTCTGGGGCGCGGGTGAGGCGGAGGAGCGCGGGGGGCCCGGGGGCGGGGGACGCTGCCTGCGCGGGGTGAGCGGGGCCAGCAGGATGGGAGGGATGGAAGGGCGGCTCACGGCTGAGGCGGGGTCTGCAGATCCGGCGGCGGGGGCGGCGGGGGCTTGGGCGGGGGCGGGGGGAGCACGGGGCTTGCGCGGCTTCCCGGCGCCCGAGGCACGCTTCTGCTTGGGCGGTGCCGGCTCCGGCTCCGGCTCCGGCTCCGGGCTGGGCTTGGGCGGGGGCGCGGGGGGAGACTGGACCTTCTTCGGCCGGCCGACGGGGCGCGGTGGGGGCTTGGGCTTCGGCTTGGGGCCGGGCTTTAGTTTGGGTTTGGGCGGGGGAGGGGGTGGGGGAGAAGGTGGGGGCGAAGCTTTCCTGGGCCGGCTGACGCTGCGCGGTGCGGGCTTGGACGGGGCGGGGGCGGGGGCTTGGGCGGGCTTGGAGAGCCGGGGAGGGGAGGAGTGCACGTGCCTGGTGCTGTCCCAGGCTGGGGCTGGGGCGGGGCGAGTTGTACTGCCGCTGCTGCTGGGTGTTGTTGTTCCTGCGAGGGCTCGTGCGAGGGCTCGGCGGGGGCGACACCCCGCGCCGGCGAGTCGGACGATGGACATGCGCTGCTGCTGCTCCACTCGGACGTCCAGTCCCGAGCAGACGGCCGGGCGGGGGGATAGCCTGCTGTGCTGCTGGGGCGGGGGATGAGCTGTCCGACTCAGGCAGGCAGGCAGGCAGGAGGGGGGCAGCGGGGGTTTGCGATCAGGGTCCAACTTTGCCAAGCAGCCAAAATTTGGGAGCACGGGGAAATACTCGGCTCCGACCTTCCTGCCCAGGAGCCGTCGCTCACATATTTGCTCGCCCTCCTCCTCCTCCTCAGCAGCAGCCGCCACTCATCCAAAGCACAAGCAGGATGTACCGTTCCCCCCTAGTACTAGTGCGCAGCCTGCGTGTGCGCCCCCTGCTCCTCCGCCCGCCCGCCCCACGCACCCGCTGGAACAGCACGAGCACGAGCACGAGCACGAGCACGAGCACGAACACGAGCACGAGCACGAGCACGAGCCCCAGTCCCCACCCCGCCCCAGCGCCGGAAGAGCGAGCAGACAGCGGGCCCGCCGACGTGCGCGCGTCCCTGCAGGCCGCGCTCAAAGCGTCCATGAAAGCGCGGGACACGCTGCGCTCGACTGTCATCCGCGTGCGTCCATCCCTCCCCCATGCACCTTCCCTTCCCTTCCCTTCCCTTCCCTTTCCCCTGCCCACATTACTGATACTACCCCGCCATGCCCAGTCCATCCTGGCCGACATCGTCAACGCCGAAAAAGCGGGCAAGAGCAAGAGCAACATCAAGAGCGAGAGCGAGAGCTCCCCGGCCGAGGACATCGCCCTCACCGCCCTGCGGCAGGGCATCGCCCGGCGGTCCGTTCCCTTCCCTTCCGCGCGTCCCATCCCATTTCCGCTGCACGCTGCACGCGCTTCTTATGCTCACGCTGACGCTGATGCTGACGCTTGCTCCGCGCATATGCAGGGAAGACGCGCTGAAGCAGTACGGCCGGGCCTCGCGCTCGGACCTGATCCTGCAATTCGAGACGGAGCTCTCCATCCTGCGCCGCTTCCTCCCGCCCCCGCCCCCCAGCGCCCAAGGGCACTGAGCACTGAGCCCGGTCGAGCTGCGCGGGGGGGAGTCGGGCTGGAGCGGATGGGTTGCCCAGGCGCGCGTGAGCGCCGGCGGGGTTGGAGACCGGTTTGCGTGGGAGTGGAGTGGGACGGACCGGGCGATGGGTACGGGAGGCTGAGGGGAGGGCCGACTTCTGGCTTGTGTAGGCGGCCGTAGAGTGCGTGCAGTGGGAGTCTGCAGCTGGGGCGTTAGGGATAATGGACCGCACTGGACAGGCGCTGCGTTGCACCACACCGCTCATACTACTACAGTAACGGTAACGGCGGATCATCACCCTGAGCAGACGAATGCTCCTACTCTGCATAAGTTACATGTCTCTACCTAGCAGAGGCGCACACCTCGCCCCCTGCGAGCCCATGGGCCCACCTACGAGTAATAGCTCCTCCTCGGCTCCTCCTCCTCCTCCCGGCGCCGCCCCCTCGCCTCACTCACCACGGGCCTCTCAAGCCCAGCAGCGCCCGCGCCCGCGCCCGCACCTGCCCAGCCGCGCCCATCCCCGTCCGCACCAACCAGCCCCGCGAGCCGGCTCCTCACCCTCACAAGCTCCTCCACGCTCTCCCAGAGACTACCCTGCAGCCGCTCGAGCGTCTGCAGGGTGTCGTCTACTTCTTCCAGGCTCAGCCTGGACGGGTCGAGCGCGGTGCGCCGGGCGGCTGCGGCTGGGGTGGGGGGGTAGGGCGATCCGGAGGGGTGCGGAGGGGTGGGGTACGGGTAGGCGGAGGGCGGGAAGGGGAACTGTCCTGCGCCCGCGCCCGCGCCCGCGCCCCCGGGCCCGGTGGTGTACGAGAGAGGGGGCAGGGCGGCCGCGGCTGTGGGTGAGAAGAGCGGGATGAGCACGGGCGCGGTCGCGGTCCCGGGCGCGGGCGCGGTCCCGGGGCTGCTCGGGCCGATGCTGGTGCTGGGGAGCCTGTGCAGGCCCGCCGCTTGCGCCGGCTGCCCTGCGGTGCTCGGGCCCGCTGCAGGAGGGGGGATGTTGATCGTCCGTGTCGGTGTCGGGGTCGGTGTCGGGCCGGGCCGGGGCTGGGAGCCGGGGCCGGGGGAAGGGGGGACGTTGTCCACCTGAGCGAGAGCAGGAGCAGGAGCAGGAGCAGGGCGGATGCCCATCCTCCTCAGGGCCGCTTCTGCAGCGGCGCGGCGCGGGTCTGGCGGCTCTTCCTGCCGCTGGTCTGGCTCGCCCGCCGGGGTGCCGGGCGCGGGAGTGGAAGGGGTGGTGGCCGTCGGTGTAGGCGCGTGGGCCGTCGGGCCTGCAGGGGGAGTCCATGGCCCAGGCCCGCCTGCCTGTGCTTGGCCCTGCTGCGCCGGTGCAGGTTGCACGCCGGGCACGGCCTGCCACTGACCCTGCTGCCCCTGCTGCTGGCCTAGCACGCCCTGCCCGGCCTGCCACCCGGCCTGCCACAGCCCGCCCACCGCGCCCGCTCCCAGGGCCGGGTCGAGCCCCGCGAACTGCCACAGCAGCTGGGGGAGCATCGCTTGTGCCTGGGCGGGAGGCTGGGCCGCCGCACCGGGAGCACCGGGCGGGGCGGGCGCTGCGCCTGGCCGGGGCGCGGGCGGCTGCCCTTGCGCGGCTGGGCCCGCTGCTGCCGTGGGCGTAGGGTCCAGCACTGTCCTCCGACTAGGCGCCAGCCGTCAGCCACGTATCCCAGAACAAGGAAGAACGGAGCGTACCAGGTGGGACAGCTCTGCTGCCGCTCGAGCCAGCTCCGCAGGCATTGGAAATGGAAGACGTGCCCGCAGGGGAGCTTCTTGGGCGTCATGTTCGGTCCGTCGTGCACCAGTACTTGTGCCGCCGCTGCGCCTGCTTGTGCGCCCGGCGTTCCCGCAGCCGGTGTCGGTTCGTGCGGCTCCGTGCCAGCCGCGTGCATCTCATCCCTGCAGATGATGCACGTCCTATCCCCCATCTGCTCCAGCTCGGCAGCAGATGCATCCGGATACCGCGCGTCCATGTTCCGCGTAGCGTTCCGGTACCGCACGAGGTCGCGCACGCGCGTGAGGAAGCTGCGCAGGGTGAGGTATACGTCGCGCAGGATGTTGAGCGGGAGGCCGTAGAACGTGAGGACGACGAGGAAGAAGAGGAGGTACGTGAGGAGCTTGAGGAAGTCTGCGGGGGAGTCAGTGCGAGCTCGGGGAGGGACGAAGACCCGGGCGAGCACAGCAGGGACGCACCGGTGAACAGCTCCGTGTAGAAGATCCACATGCTCTTGTCCTGCCAAGGCGGGGCGTTCTCCCCGCCCCGACTGGCCGCTCTCCGAATGTCATACGTGACGATCAGGTAGCGCAGCATGTAGTTGATCAAGGTCGCGGCAAGGATCGCGTACTGTCCCAAGCGTCAGTCCGGCTCACGATGATAGCGGGGAGGGAGACGCACCTCGTTACCGAACAGCACCACTCCGCCAACGCCATTCTCCAGCACCTGCCCGACAGCCACGCCCAATAGGGCCAAATCCGCCGTCCACAAGACAGCAAACAGCGCGCCGGTCCTCACGTGGAACCCCCACCCCGGGCCCGGGTACGGGATCTGGTCCATCCACTCTATCCTGTCGCCCAATATCCAGTGGAAGGACTTGAGGAAGAGGAGCGCGCCGAACTGGAGGATGAAGGGCGTGTCGAACTCGTCCCGGAAGATGGTGAAGGCGAGGAGGGACTCGGTGAGGAAGTACCAGATGCGGTCGTATAGGCGCTGAAGGGGGCCGTCAACGGGGGCGCAGAGTAAATATCAAGGGCATCGCACCTCGACTTCGGATGGCCGCAGTGGGCCAAAGAATATGCGTTGCATGATCCTCCCAAAGATCAATGTGCAGAAGAAGCCGAGATTGGCGAGTGCCTTGCGGCGCAACACGACACATCAGCACGCTCCTTGTCCATGCACGACTAATGAGACGCACCAGCACGCTCCCTGCACTCCTGCTCAAGAACACCGCGGCGCTGTAGAAGTTTGAATACTGCTTGAATGCGCGCATAACGGCGCTCGCGGCGAGGGCGAGGGAAAGGAGGCCGTACACCGCCAGCTTGTGGCCCGAGACGAGGGAGGAGGCGGTACGCGTCAGCTGGGCGCGTACACGATGCAGGACGTCCGCCATGGTTGCTGGCTGAACGTCGTTGCTGCTCGTTGCTGGATGCCAGAGGGGAGTGCAAGCGTGCGAGGGAGACGAGCTGACAACGACGAGGGCGGGAGACGTGTCAGGGCCGTGGACACGCGCGGGGTCGGAGCCGACTGATACGCCGAAGGGCACATCGGGCAATGGAATTTTTCTATGAAATGACAATGGAAACAACGAAATACAATGTATCGCGAGCACAAGAGACGTTTTAGTCACGCGGCCCGATCGTGAACACTTCTCCGCCTGGCAAAGTCACTTCCACTTCTCCCCCAACTCCCACCATGAGCATGCCGATGAAAGCGAGGTCGCTGGCGGAGATACGGAGATGCTGGCGATGCGCAGGAGCAGGCGATGTGTTCGATCCGGATGGTACGGAGATACCCAGCCCCACAAGCGTGGTGTCGGCCTTGGGAGGCGTCGCTGGCGGGGTGGGCGGACGGGCCGAATGGCGTATGACACTGTCGATGCCGGCATTCTGGAGCTGCCCGTAGGCGTTGGCAGACAACGCGAGGTGATCGACGGGGTTCTGACCATATTGTTAGCAAAATGTATGCGCATAGATGTACATAGAGGGAGATGGGACGCACCATGAGCAACCCTCTCGGCCTGTACAGGCGCGCGGCGGCCACATCGTCGGCGATCTGTTTAACACGCGCCTCGTAGGCGATGACGAGCGCCTTCACCGTGCCGGCCGATGCCATTGTCGACATCGGTAGATGTAGGCGGAGGAGGAGAACGAAGAGGTAAGAGGAAGAGATGCGGATGCCCGCTCTGAGCCCGTCGAGGCAGCTTGGCCCATCATCGAAGACATGCACACGGTTGAGACCGTCAACAGGGCGAGGTGCGCATTCCAACGAGTCGACATTGCTCGTTGCACTTATTCGGAGCCGACAGATTCGCCGGGGCAGGTAGGGACGCGACTCGTGTATGCGCCCTGAGCTCCCGATTAGCATCACGACCGATACCCATTTCTATTCTCTAATCTGCTGTCATACTATCCCTTGCTCTGCTGTCTACGAGCAGGGCTGCAATGATGAGTCAGAAGTATGTTGGGCTGCCGGATATCGTCAGTGTCCATCACGACCGTGTTGGCATCCGCTGACCCTGCGCACGCAGGACGCGTCCCAGGACGTGTATGAGACGCTCTCCCCGCCTGATTCTCCAATCCTCGTAAGCCCGCGCCTTCACGCGCATTCTCGCTCCCTGAACTCCCATCTCATTCATGCTCAGAAAGACGAAGACGACTTAGACGAAGCGCATATACGCGCCCTTCGCCTCCAACGAGAGCAAGAAAAGGAGGCCGAGCGCGAGGCGCGGCGCGCCGGGGGCAGGCTGGGCGGCGGCGATGCTGGGAGGAAGGTGCCGCTCGAAGAGCTGGAGGAGATTGACTGGCACGCGGGAGTGAGCGTCGACGAGGGGAAGCGGAAGTGGCGGAAGCTCGAACGCAAAGGCGCGTTTACATTCTCGCAGTGGGACCGGGGCCCAAGGCTGATATGTGGATAGGGGTAAAGAAGGCCGACATAGCCGCGACATTTGTACTGGACGAGACACCGCTGCAGCGATTTGCGAGGCTACAGCAGGAGCTCGCGGAGCTGGAGGATCATGTGGCTCAACAAAAGGTCTCCCAGGGCAAGGCGCGCCTGGAGAACGGCACCGGCATCGGTGACCCAGAAGGAGAGGCCGGGATGATGCACTCGCTGCTTGAGCTGCGGGAGCGGCTCGGGAAGCTAGAAGGGGGTGGACAGCTGCAGGAAGTCGAAGAGGGTGACGAGGAGCAGGTCGAGGAGGAGGATATCAAGGCGCCGAAGGCCAATGGGAACGGGAACGCACATCCTGAGGAAGATGATCGGCGAGCGTCGACGAGCAGCGAGAGTCACGCCGGAATCGTAGCGCTCGATCGCCGGCTCGCCCAAATCGAGGCGCTCTTGGGATCCAATAGCATCTCATCCGTGCGTCCCCCTCCTTCGCAAAGGGTAACGTCATTTTCGTTTCTTACTGATGCATCCCCCGCCGCAGGCCGACCCACACCCTGCCCCACTCGTCTCGACCCTCACAAAGCTCTCGACACAGATTGGACTTCTCACACAACCGCGACACCTGGATGGCCTCTCTCGGCGGCTCAAGACGCTCCTGTCCGACCTGGAGCGGTATGACCAGCATGTGCATTCCCAGCCCGCGGCCTCCAACGCGAACGCCAATGCCAATGCCGGATGGTCGACCGCTGCTGCCGGTGCCGCGGGGCGCTCGCGTCAGCCCACAGGCCCTGATGACAGGCCCCAGCAGAGCACCCAGCAGCTCATGCACTTGCTCTCTCGGCTCGATCCGCTCCTTCCGACTATCCCCCCGCTCCTCCTGCGCCTGCGCAGCCTCTCCGCCCTTCACGCAAGCGCGGCCACGTTCGCTGGGAGGCTGAGAGAGGCCGAGGAGCGGGAGAAGGCGATGGAAGCTGGATTGGAGGAGCTTGAGGCCGCCGTGGAGGGGCTGGAGAGGGGCGAGGTCGAGAATCGGGTGCAGGTGGAGGGGAATGTTAGGGTGTTGGAGGAACGGGTTGCAGGGGTTATGGGGCGGCTCGAGCTGCTTGAACGGGGACTAGGCCAGTAGGCTACACTTGGGTTTGGGATGTCGAGCGATGCGGTTCTCGTTTGCTTATGCCATACAGTATTGATACCTTCCGTAATTCAATGATTTCTACAGGACTGGGTGGTGGAATATGGACGAGACCGGGGTACATAAGTGAGGGAGGAAAAGCTGAACCTCAAGCATATGTAGAAGAACAAGGAACGGATTGCGACGTCGAGCAGGAGAATGCGCCCCGTTGTTGGAGTCGTGTAGTAAACGTGGCTAAGATGACAGATGAGCATCATGCGTCAACAGCTAGTCATGCAAAGCTCACTCAAAAGCGCTCTAGGCCCCGCTAAGTACCATTTGAATGATAGCATCAATTGCCGTATCCTCTGCCGTGTCGACCAGGAAGTGTGTGACGTGTTCCATGGTGGTGGAAAATCTATCGTGTATCGTCCACTTGAGGTGGGGTACTGTGCTGCTAGAAAGGTAGTAGAGGCAGTATCGATAGCAATGTATTCTTTTCTTTTCTTTCGTATCGAAGCAATCGACGCTTCGAATCGTCGATACGGTCGGGTTCGGCGCACGCTGGCCCGCACGGTCTTCGATTCGGACCTTCGGTATGCCGATCGGGCACAGCCCGTAGTATAGGAACCTTTCCATACGCCTTCGGGCCCCAATGCGATCTCTTTCCCCTTCGACCGCGTCGCTCCTTTCGTTCGCTCATCGGCCACACGAGGCCTCGAATCGACTCGATATCGATATACAATTACGATCTACTACAAACGATTCGACACTACTATCGATTAGTGCCCCTCCCAGCGTCTCGCAGCCTACAGCCCGATATT
>KV423983.1:0-161684 GCA_001632435.1 Calocera cornea HHB12733
CCTGCGTGGCCTTCCCCTTGTCTGCGCATGTACGATTCGGCGGCCGTTTCCTCATCGTCCTCGATAGCTACCGTTGCGTTCCAGACCGGCGTCGTGCGAGCAACCTTTCGAGGCTGGGTCTGTTGCAATAGGTATTTGCGTACGTGCGGGGACATGGCCATAACCTCTGCGAGAGATAGCGATATGGAACTCTTCATGAGATTCGAGAGAACCGTGTCGACGAGGGCTTCACTTTCGGCTGCTGAACGGTACTGCATACGTGGGGCTGCCTCTTTCGATTCGAATCGCTCAGTAGTCTTGCTAGGTCCAGTATCATTGCCGTTGTGAGTCGAAGATACCGGGTCGTCATCGAGACTTTCGAATTCGACGTGTTTCGACTTCCCCTTTCGAATCGGAGGATCAGGCTTGTCGTTGTCCGCACGGCCCGTGGCCTTCGCCAATCTCGTTTCGAGAACCGATATGACGGATCGAAGCTCGTCTACTTCGCTCGTTTCGGTGTGGCCTAAGAGTCGCACATCGGCCTCTCGAAAGGGTAGGACGTCGCTGTCGAATCGATCGTCGACTGAGAATGCCTGTATAATATTGACTGGTGTAGGGTTTCGATTCCCATTTCGATTTCGAGCCTCCACGTCGGCCGTCGTCTGGTTTGGGTTGCGCTGATGCCAAGAGAGGACCTTGTCCTTCATCCATAGACCCGGGTACCTTGGTGGCTCGTCGCCGTTGGGTAGCGCAATTCGATGTCGTGCATTTCGAATGACCAGTCCTTTCTGAATGTGTTCTTCGAGGTCCCGACAGTCCTTCGCCCAGTGCTCTACCGCTCCGCACCAGAGGCAGTGATTCGTGCCGCTATCGCCGCCTCGATTCCTGTCACCTCGTTGGCCTCCTTGATTGTATCCTTGCTGAGGTTGCGCATCGCGCTCCCGAAACTGACCTCGAGTGTTCTCGTACTGCGGCGCTGGATGATCGAGTTTCGATTCGATACGGGATAGAAGAGCCAACATGCGCTCCTGTATCGACCAGTCCGTTTCGACTTTTATCGAAGTGGAGGGCTCGACTTTGGTCGACGTTGTTTCGGACTCAACTTTCGCCGTTGGGATCGATGTTCCTATCCTTAACGGTACGAAATCGACGCTCGCAGGGGTGTTGGTCAGGAGGAACTCGGCGGCCTCAGTAACGTGCTCAATGTCGTACGGGTCACCCGGTAGAACATCAGGTTGCTTCATCATCAATCGAGTCCGGAATTTCTCCTGGAAATCGAAATGGAAACCGCGCATGTACTGCTGAGCTCGTTCCATGGTCGATATCTTGCCCTTTTCCTCGAGCCATGTCGATATCATGAGGAATTGTCGATAGTACTCGCCGAATTGGGCCCGGCTCTCCATGGGGATCGCTGCGCTCTTACTGACTATCCTTTCGAGGTCGGTCTTCGTATACCGTCTAGTATCGTCGGTCGACCCGGGATACAGCCTGAGAACTGCTTTTCGAAATGCCGCGAAATCGGTCGGCACGGCCTTCGATTCAGGTAGCGACTCCCAGACTTGTGCCACATCAATATCCACGTACTTCAAACTGTAATCGACCCACTTCTCTGGCGACACCTCATGCCCCTCACATAGCTGCTGCACGTCCTCTAAGAATCGAACGATGTGCTCTGGTCGGGCCGACTCCAAGACTGGGGTGTTTCGACTCGACCTCAACGGCATCATCGATTCCGGCATGTTGGGCGATATGGGTCGAAACGAAGCGTCGACGTCGGAGGGTACGGGTTGGTCAAGGAGGCGGTCAGAGGTTGTCGAGCTCGGAGGAGAGGTTAGCGTCGATGTCGACGGGTTCGGCGAGTTTTCTGAAACCAGGGGAGGCGGATGCGGATCCAATGCCTGGCGATGCGCTATCCGACGCGGTTGATATGTCGGTATCTGGCTCCGAAAGGGTCTGCCGCTGCGGAGCGTCACGGTTGCAGATGGGTCTCGGGTCGCTGGACGCCCCGACGAATTTTCGCTTGCCCGCTGTAGTAACCCCAACCAGAATTCCCTCGCGTTGGGCTCCAATGTACCTATACCCAAATATCGGGCTGTAGGCTGCGAGACGCTGGGAGGGGCACTAATCGATAGTAGTGTCGAATCGTTTGGAGTAGATAGTAATTGTATATCGATATCGAATCGATTCGAGGCCTCGTGTGGCCGATGAGCGAACGAAAGGAGCGACGCGGTCGAAGAGGAAAGAGATCGTATTGGGGCCCGAAGGCGTATGGAAAGGTTCCTATACTACGGGCTGTGCCCGATCGGCATACCGAAGGTCCGAATTGAAGACCGTGCGGGCCAGCGTGTGCCGAACCCGATCGTATCGACGATTCGACCCGTCGATTGCTTCGATTCGAAAAGAGAAAAGAAATTGTATTTCTATCGATACTAACCCTACTACCTTTCTAGCAGCACACTATGGCATTGAAGATTGCCCTCGCCTCCTCTAGCTGCTCTACAGCCTGTTCGTAGCGAGTCTCCATGCGCAATACCTCTCCGAGGCTCCATATACAGTTTGCGGCGCCGAGAGAGTGTCCTATGGATACAAATGACGCCTTCGCTTCTTCCAGCCGCTGTGTTGCTTCCCCGTATTGATTTTGCCTGCGCAGAACGTCACCGAGGTACCATGTGCAATTGGCAACACTGAGGCGCTCTCCGATGGACTCGAATATCGCCTTCGCTTCTTCCGCTCGCTCTGTCGCTTCTTCATACCGACACTGCATCAGCAGCACGTCCCCAAGGCTCAGTGTGGAATTTGCCGCGCCAAGACGATCTCCAACCGCTTCAAAAGCTGCCTTCGCCTCCTCCAGCCGCTCGACTGCCTCTATATAGCGACTTTGCATACGCAGTACTTCTCCGAGGCTCCACGTGCAGTTTGCGGTGCCAAGACGATCTTCTATGGATTCGAATATCCCCCTCGCTTCTTCTAGTCGCTCTGCTGCTTCCACGTAGCAATTTTGCATGCGCAGCATGTCGCCGAGGTCCCGTGTGCAGTCTGCCTGGCCCGAACGATCTCCGATGGCTTCGTATATGGCCCGTGCCTCTTCCAGCCTTTGTTGCTGCCTGATAGCGACCCTGCATGCCGAGTATCCGTCCTTGCAGAAATCCGCAGTCCGCTGCACCCTGTCCATCACCTATCTCTTCAATCTTTGTTTTGGCTGCTTCTAGTAGTGACAAGCAATCGCCATAGCCGATGCGCCGGGAAAAAGTGGCTAGGGCTGAAGTCGAGCTAAGTAGTCGTATGTGATCTTCTGATTGGATTGTCTTCCAGAAATGCAAGAAGACCGAGGTCAAGTTTCCGAATTCGGCCAAAAGCACAGCTCGCGCCGCCGCAGTCTCAAAGTGCGCATCGTTTCCCTTTATCTCCAATATCAGCTCCATCAGGTAGCTCCTTGCATCCTGCAATAATGTATTGCTCGGTGGATGATGTTCTAGAACAAAGTCGCGTATGGGTGACAGAACCTTCATTCGTCCCTTCTCTTTCCACGCCAGCGCCACTTGGAGAAGCACCGTCGCCGATGTCGTTGTGGTTCTTCGCAATGAAGGCGCTATTTTGGTAGGCTTGTCAATCGAGCTGCCATCCGGAAGTATGCATATGATGGACAGGAGTTACAACGCATCGGGGGCTTGGGTCATCGTTGGACACTCGAGAGACAGTCGGATAGAGACCTCAAGACTTTTTAGGGTCCTGACACCCCGCGTCTTCAAGAGCTTTGTCGTCTCAATTGCATACGCATCCAACAGTTGGGTCGGGCTCTCCTCGTTCAGCTGAGCCTGAGAAGCCATGATGCGAATTGCAAGCGGTAGTCCATCAAGTTTCTCCAGAAGTTCATTCAGCTTAGCGTCCTCCTTTGCTCCCATGGCTACCCATATTCGGCGCGATGCCTCGAGATTCAATCTTTCCAATGGCTGATGATACCTCGTTTCCCATGCAACTCCTTCCGGTGGCTGGTTGCCCCTCATGGCGAGCATAATGGAGAGATTTGACAGCTCTGCCAGCTTGCCGAGGTATCGCTCTACCTCTACGCTGTCTGCAGCTTCTACAACAGTCTCGAAGTTGTCCAGAACGAGAAGAAAGCATTGCATGGAGCCAAGGTGAGCAAGAATCGTACTGAGAGTGCGCGAGTCAGAAGGTGACTTGAAGTGGGCAGCCAGCGTCTTGATGATCCCCTCAATGGACGTGATACCCTCGCAGCCGAGAAAGACGATGTTGTGACGGTATGTGTCCACGACTTTGACACTGTTTATCACCGCGGAAGCTATTGAGGTCTTGCCAATTCCCCCTGCCCCGAGCAGTGGGATTCTGTGGGTTGCATCGGCGAGGAGCAGTTGAACAATTGAGTCGACCAGTTCATTTCTTCCATAGAAATGCGCCGGTGGTGGGGGAATTTCCAAATGCATAGCATACGACGCACCATCCTGCCGTGTAAGATGCACAATACGAGCGTCCTGTTTCGCCCGTCAAGCATTATCACTTAAGCCAAGCTAAGCTGTGGTGATACGTACTATAAATCGGGCTCTCGCCTTATCGAGCTTCTTTCGGAAGGCGCCCATCTTCTTTGCTCCTGCGCCCCCAACATACTTCGTGTCACTCGAACGCACATTTAGAAGAAATGCTTGGATTTCAGATACCGTACTTCAGGAAGGATTTTAGCTCTCAACCAAGAACATAAGAGGGAGGGACGCACGTTGCCAGCATCAGCAACGCAGATTTCGTCCCATCGTCGGGCATCTCCCCAGGCTGGAGCTTCTCTAGAATGTCCTTAGTCACCGATAACGCATATACCACCAGCGCTTCCACCTCCTGTTGTCTTTCTTCAAGCTCCTGTGATCAGGTTCGAGCTCTAGCATGAAGCGAGCAGGCACGGATGATGCGCACCTCTTGCACACCGACGATAGACAATACCGTGTCTTTGACCCGCTGCATCACGGGGTTGATCGATGCACCCATATCCGACAGGTACTTCTTCAGCCAAGCGCCGAGTTTCTTTGCATCTTCCTCCGCGTCGGAATCCTACATACATATATAAGTTGCCGAAGGCATTCGGAGCAGTGGAGAGGCGTACCAGTGGGGGTTCCGCATTTTCCGCCTCCACCGTCGTTGGGAACGCCGGGCTTCTTTTTGGGATGAAGCTCTGTACCACCAGCGGGGGACAGTCTCAACGTGCCTCCGAGTCTCGTGCGTCTTTTATTGCTACCTGACGAATGGGTACTCGTTGCTTGCTTTCGTGTGGATGTGCGGACTTGTAGGCGATCCTGATGACGCGACGTGACCTTGTGCGAGGGCAGAGAGAGCGGGGGAAGAGAGTGGGACAAGAGCAATCCACATCAAAGACCCTCGCCGACTCGGTTGATTAAACGGGTCACTCGAAGCCGGCAAGGGAGGCAGTGTTGTTTAGGCGCCGCAAGCGCCAGCCAGGATTCGCGGCGCCAATGGGCGTTGACCGAGTATTCATGTTGTAGCAGGGTGACGTTATTCTCCAACTGGCAAGTGTGCCGATCGCTCGATGATTGAGGTCAAAGGCTTACGATCACGGACACAACACCTCTTCAAGTCAAACGGACAGCCGGGACTCGTCGGCCGATCGCTCAGGGACGCATTCTTCCTCCTTCTGTCCTTCGCTCCTTCTCTCCCGCGCCGTCCACCGGGGCTTAAGACTCGTTCTCAGTCCGAAATGGTGCACCCTGCGATAAGTGCTGTCCTCTCCCGCTCGCCCCGTGTGTCAGTGGGCCGATAGACCGCTTCTGGCGCGTTCGGATCATACTACAGTTATCACCCCTTTCTTTGCAGTACTGGTGCGGCGAGTTGTACATGTGCCGCTACCTACCCAGCGGGTGAAATTTAATCAATCGCAAAAAGTTGCACACTCACCCCGAGCACACCCGGTTCGTGTGCTCCCCGGTCCTTTGGGCAAAATTGCAAGGACACACGTGCGTGAGCCGAGGGCACGTGACATTACATCATGCGCTTCTCCCCGCCGTGCCGTAAGAAGCGCCCGGGTGGTGTGAGTCGCGTGAGGGTCTTCCCGTTTCGCCCGGTTCTGACGCGCTGGCCCGAACTTTCTTGGAGCGCATGCACACCGGCGCTGGCGCAAAACTTCTTTTGGGGAGAGGAGGCGGGGACCGCATGGCACACGACACCATACGACGCATATGCACCAACTAGTGTATCAGAAGCTTGCCGGAGATGAGCCATCGCTCAAGAGGGGTGAGGAAGCGCGGGGACACGCGGGTCGTCTTCGGGCCTTATCCTCTCCTCACACGGCCCCTAACCAACGGTACAGACTGTATCAGTCCCCCATCTACCAAACCCCGGCCAAAGCGCACCAACTCATTGAGCACTGAACGATGTCGCAACCCCTAGAGAAAGCGGACAGCAAGGCCCCTGCAGCGGTGGACGAGGCGCTCGCAGCCCAAGAGGGCCGCCTAGACCCGAAGCAAGAGGGCGTCAGCACGGCATACGAGCTCAAGTGCCTCGTCGTGAACGATGTGCTGCAGCGGCAGATCGGCATGGGGCGGTATCAGTGGGAGCTGTTCGTGCTGAGTGGGTGGGGCTGGATGGCCGGTGCGTTCTTCTGCTACCTGCGTGTATGCGCTCTGTGTGCTGACGGAACGTTTGCGTGGGTAGACAACATCTGGCTCCAGGGCATCGCAATCATCCTCCCCGAAGTGCAGCGCGAGCTCATCCCCACGACCAACACCTCGCTGCATGTCGAGTTCGCGACGCTCTCCCTGTACGTCGGCCTGATACTGGGTGCGACGACTTGGGTATGCGACCTCTTGCCGGCTTGGCTGTGCGCGGAGCTGATGGTCGGCAGGGGATATTGAGCGATATCATCGGCCGGCGGCTCTCGTGGAACATCACCCTCTTCATCGCTGTACGTCGCCTCCCCCTTCCCCCACCCTGCACGAGCTAACACCCCGCATAGGGCGTATTTGGCATCGCAGCCGGCGCATCGCCTACAATGGTCGCGCTGTGCTTCCTCTCCGGGTGTATCGGCTTTGGAGTAGGTGGAAACCTGCCCGTGGACGGGGCGCTGTTCCTGGAGTTCATCCCGCAGAGTCATCAGCCGCTGCTGACGCTGCTGAGCGCTTGGTGGAGCTTGGGACAACGTGTGTCCTCCATCCCTCTCCCTCCCCCACTCCCGGTGTGGTCCGTATATGCGTGTTGCTGACGCGATTGTTGCTCCAGTGGTCGCCTCCCTCGTCGCCTGGCCATTCATAATCCGCTTCTCGTGCGACCCGACCGCGCTGACCTGCTCGCGCGCGGAGAACCCCGGCTGGCGGTACACGTTCTACACCCTAGGCGCACTCACGTTCTTCATGTTCGTCATCCGCTACTTCGTCTTCAACCTGCAGGAGTCGCCCAAGTACCTGATCGCGCACGGCCGGGACGAGGAGGCCGTCGCGGTCCTGCATTACGTGGCGAAGGTGAACAAGGTCGAGCTCAACCTCAGTGCGGACGATCTGAGGAAGGCGGTGGCGGCCGAGCTCGGCCCACAGGCGGTCGACAGCAGGCCGGCGAAGAGCAACTGGCAGGTCGTGCGTGAGGGGATGACGAGCTTCGACTTGAGCCATGTTAGGCCACTGTTCCAGACCACGCGGCTGGCGATCAACACGAGCCTGGTGATCTGGATTTGGGGGTGTTTGGGGCTGGCGTATCCGCTTTACGTGAGTAGCTGTGGGCAGGCCAGGGCTTGGGAAATGTACTGATGGTAGTCGATAGAACGGGTTTGTGACGCTGTATCTGACTGATGCGGGTGCTGCGTTCGGCGATACTTCGCTGAATACCACCTACCGGAACTATGCGATTTTTTCCAGTACTTTCTCCCCTTCCACCCGCAAGCACCGCGCTGACCCGTCAAACAGTCATGGGTATCCCCGGTTCCCTGATCGCCTGCCTCCTCGTAGAGTGGAAATCCCGCTGGGCGTTCGGCGGGCGCAAGTTCGCCATGGCGATCTCGACACTACTCTCAGGGCTCTTCCTCTTCCTCTTCACAACAGCCAAGAATGAGCCGGCCATCCTGGGCTGGAACTGCGCTACTGCCTTGGTGGAGAACGCGATGTACGGCGTACTGTATGCGTATACGCCCGAGGTGTTCCCCGGGCCGCATAGGGGCACTGGGGACGGGCTCGCGAGCTGCTTCAATAGGATCTGCGGGCTGATGGCGCCCATTATCAAGTGCGTTGTCTCCCTTCCTCTACGCCTGTCGATTGTACTGATAGAGATGGATAGGATCTACGCTGGTGCGGCGAACGCCTCGGCGCCTATTTTCGTCTCTGCGTCTCTGTTCGTCGTTGCGAGCATCAGCATGCTCCTGCTGCCGATCGAGACGGCTGGCAAGGCGGCGATGTAAGCACCCATTGAGCGCGCGAGGCTGGCTGGGAGAAGCGTGCCCGATGTGCATAGATCTCTTTCTATTCAGGGCAACGGTCGAGATGCGGGAGCTCGCTGAGTATTGATCTGGTTCGCGAGGGATCTCTTGCTGGGAATTGGTCTGGATGGTCACGAGCAGTGGAATATCTAATAATGACCTCGACGAGAATGACAACGTTATTTAACTTAGCTGGCTCCCAATTAGTTGGCCAACAACTGGTTTGGTACTGATGCCGGCATTCCAGCCGCTTACTACCCATGTTAAGCACTTTCGACCGGGACTGCGGCACATCCTCTTCCGCCTCCTTCCAGCACCCATGCGCGAATGATAGAGATCATCAGAGATCATCACCATGAGTTACAGAAAGTAATGTCCGTCTGCGCACTACGAGCACAGCTACCCCGCCGGTAGAGGAAGACATACCGCATGACTACGCTGCCCAGTTGACACGAGGATGGCGAGGTCCACGTGCCCGCTGGGACTGCGGAGCGACATTGTCCTATCCTCAATTCTTGGTCCATCGCCGCAAGCCGATATCGGACACTCTATCCCCCTGCTTGTGTTCGATCACAGTTCCCACGGTGCCCTCAAATCGATGGCCAGCAACCGAAATGCATCCATGTTCTTGAACACCTTTCTCCGGAATGCCCTCGCCGGCGACTCCTCCCTGAAGTCCCTGCTCCCCTCCTGCCAATTCGTCAGACACCTCCGAATCTTCGTCTCGTGTTCCAGGATTGTCCCCGCCATAAGCGCCTCGTTCAGGTCCGCCGTCACCGTCATCGTGTAGAAGGCGGGTTTGAGTCCGCGCATCGTAGCGAACGGAATAGTCGCTTCTTTCAGCGGTAGTTTGCCGTGCCTGAGGCGCTGGGCGTTGTTGTACTGGAAGACGGCACAGGCGTACGCGACAGCTTGCGGCATGGCGGACATGCTAGGCTCGGCGTACTTGTCCTGGATGATAATACAGCTTATCATGCTCGGCTTGTGTTCCAGCACGATGTCCAGCTTGGCGTTCATGCTCTTGCAGCACATGTCGAACATGAGGGGACGATGCAACGCCAACATGGACTCATGCTCTTCGAAGCCCACCATTCGCATCTCTTCCACTGTCAGCATGTTCACCGCCCATTCCTGCGACGCAGGAGTTGTTACTCGGTCGTAGCAGGCAAAGAACCGTTGAACAGCAGCCGGTACGTCAGCAGGCACTTGCGCCACACCCCGATATCGAATATGAGCGCCGGGACTCGATTCGTGGATGCTCCTTCAAGGTGGTTTCCGAAAAACTTTCATATGGAACGAAGACCTCTCTGAACCGGAAAACCTTGAGGGTGCCGAGCGTCCATTCTCTGGGAGCTGTTGCTACACGATACTGTTGCAGCAGGCTGTTTGGAGCTGCGGGTGCCGCTGGTGCTGCTGGTGCCGGCGCCCACGTATCAGAAACCTCAGATGTATCCGAAATGTCCGAGAGGTGAGCGCGCTGCCGTCTAAGCAGGTGCATGGCGGGAGAAGGCAGCGGTTGATCGTGGAGAAGGAGCCGGTATTGGTAAATCAGGAGACAGCGAGGAACAGTCACGAGCACAGTCTGGGTCGCCCGGTCATGCCGCGTCGATGCACGTGGCGAGGGGTGACCAGAATGATGTCATATAAATATTGCGAGTGACGGACTTGCTAGCACCGAGCCAGAGTGGTCTTTGCTCTGAATAATAATAATGATAATACGCACTTGACGTTTGTAGCACGATGATATCAAAAAGCAACCGCGGCTTCGTGCTGCCATACGCGCCTACACACCGTCAGGATGGGCTATGCCGTCGTGAGGATTGGGACAAGCCGACGGTGGACTGGACCCACCTGCGTCATCTATCTATGCTTCCACTATGTGCACCCGCTGGTGCATGAATATTTCTAGGCGCCTTGTGGACGACGATAGCACATTGGAAGACACTCTGGGTATGCTTGATGAGAGTCGACAGGGCCGATGAGGGTCCGCGGAGCAACGTCGTCCCGCCATCATCCGCGGTCCATCGCAGGCAACAGATGACGATCTTGCAGATCTTCTTATCCTGCGTGCCCACGTGCCTTGTTGACTCAATCGTGCAAGAGGTCTCGGCCAGCGCGACGGAGATCACATTGAGATGGCTCGCTCGATGTTCACTGCGGTGCATCAGCCCAAGCCCCAGGACCCAGTAGGTGAGGCGGTGCGCACCTGAGCCACCGCACCACCGCCATACCCATATACACCAAGATCACACTGAGATAGCGGTAGGGGAGAGGCGCTCGCAGGGAGGAGCTCGGGCTGTCCTTCTGGAAGGGTGCTGGCTATGACTCGTCTTCTAGCTAGACGTGGCCTGTTCCGATCGCATCAGCTCGCAATGCAGAAGAGACAATTGAATATAGGCGCACCAGATATCTATGCCCAGCCACGAAGTCCGAGTATACCCCCCCTGACATGTCCTCGCTCCCATGGACCTCTGCAGTACATCGCTGCCGATGATGCACTTCAATCGAGCTCGTACACCGTGGGCCACGGTGGGCACAGTGGGACAGCTTCAAACGTCATTTGAGCCTTGCACATCAAAGTCGATATCTTTTCCCGCGGCATTCACTGGATCGGCAGTGGTTGATCATATTGCCAAGACGCAGCGATGGAGAGTGGAGAGATGTCTGCCGCCTGGTAGTCGCGTTCTGCCTCCGCACTGTTTTGATCTTCATGTAGTGCGCGTGCTCCGGACGTGATCGCACTATTTCCCACATCAATCGATCCACGTCGAGCAATCCGATCCTCGATGTATCTACTGCTTTTAGGATTGTCCGACTCTCTTTATGGTCTACCCAGCATGTGATTGTGTACCACTCTATAAATGGCGCCTATTCGTGCTCTGTGGCCCCGCTGAGCGGCGTCACATCGCTTGAGATTCATCGAGCAACACAACACAACATCTCTGACATGACTGGTTCCTACTTCTTCTAACTGGCATCCTCGGATCGCGCGACGGAGAATCGCCAAGGCATTCGACTGACCCCATGGACACAAGCCATCACCAGTTTTCGCTCTGCATCGCTGGTCGCACCGGCGCACAATTCCAGCGTCGTCTTCTCCATGAATCATAGCAGGTGCATCTTCTTCTCTTGGCCCGAGGAGGGCTAAAACAGTGCGCCACGGTCGAGTAACACTTACGATTGGGTTAAATAGCGCCTCGCAGGGAATTGACTTTAGGTTTCTCCCCGCCACCCTCGCTTCGCATACTGCAACTCACTTTCCCATTCCCTCTACACGTCTTCAGTCTCCTTCCTCCGGAAATATGAGCACACATAGTGCCCGTAGCGGCGGGAGACGGACACGGCTCGGCGGTTCGACGCGGTCTTCCAGAACCGGTAGAGCGCCCGACTCGGACAAGAAGTCTAAGCAGCCCACAACTCAGCCGCGAAAGTCCGGCGAGTCAGAGGTGCGCACAGCCCTTCAACTCCGTAGATTCCATTGGCTCATCAGATGTATAGCCGTCAAGGACCAATGAGAACGACATGGATATCGCTGGCTGGCTCCAGAGGTACCTGTCAGACATGGGTGTGCCCATCAACCCTGTGCTGCAGCGGGTCAAAGAGGGTATTTTGTCTATGGTTGGTATCCGCGAGGTGTGCAAACTGATTTCCCGTGATGCTACATGCGATAACGCATACTCTGAAATAGGAACTTGAAACGAGGCAAAGCGATGTGGAACTGCTCGTCGTCCATGCGTTATGGGTTGCTAAGGAAGTCTTGGCCAAGCTTTCGCCAGCGAGGATCCCGGACGACGCGTCGCGAGATGCTTTACAAATGCTTGCACGGTCTGTTCAATTCATGCTTGCCTGACTTTGGTCGGGTGCTGACAACATTGCTACAGCACTGTAACAGATGTCCAAGCGTTTCTTCAAAGCCTGCAGTCTAAGGATGCCAAGTACGATGGGGCAGCGAGAGCAGAAAAAGTGGATGAACTACGCCGGCACTTAGATAGGATTAGAACTCAATTTTTAGTAAGAATTTGCCTTTAATTGACCGCAATAGTCGTTGACGTGAGAACAGGAAGCTCGGGTTGTGTATCTTACGGAACAAGACGGCGGTGTCCCATATGGAATGGAATTGGAAATCCCCCCCGCCCCAACCCACTTCTATGGGAGAGATGATCTGGTCCAGTCGATCGTTCAACTGCTCGCTGGCGAATCAGGACACAGAATCCCACTGCTCGGTGCAGGCGGAATGGGCAAGACGTCTGTAGCCTCGGCAGTTATGTATGAGCCGCGGATCAAGGAGAAATACGGAAACGACATGGTCTTTCTCAGTTGCGAGGGCATCACCTCGGTTGAAGGTATCATCATGGCGCTAGCAGCTTACTTCAGGATGCCAAGCACTTTGCGCAATCCCAGTTCAGTTACCGCGCGACTGGGCTCGGCCAAATGGTTTCTTCTTGTGTTGGACAATTTCGAGACAGTGCTAGAGACTGCCGATAGTGGAGAGGTGGAACGATTCTTGGGTAAATTGGCCGAGATATCGAATCTCTCCATCATTCTCACCATGAGAGGAAGCCAGCCACCGGACGGTGTAGCTTGGGAGGGGCGGTTCCGCCAGACACTGGACAGACTTTCCATGGAGGCCTCTCGCCAGATATGGTTTGCGTTAGGGGGTGGCGACGACGACAAGCTCGATGAGCTTCTGGAGAAGCTTGATGGACTACCGCTTGCAATTCGTCTCATGGCTTCTCAGGCCCAGCTCAGCGAGCAGAGTCCGGCCGAACTTCTGGAGGCTTATGCGGTCGAGGCGACGAAACTACTGAAAACACGAGGAGTCGGCAAGCTAAGAAGTCTGGAGGTGTCCATCCGTCTCTCTCTCGAGTGCCGAACGATGGCAGAGGCTCCTGAAGCATTGAGGCTACTGTCCATTCTGTGTATGCTTCCTGACGGCAGTTCACTGGACCATCTTCGCGCAATGGCGCACTCTATGAGAGGCACACTCGTGACATCTGTGACCGTGCTGCTCCACGTTGCTCTCGCGTGGAAAGAGAAGGGCCGACTCAGGGTCCTATCGCCAATCCGCGACTTCATTCTAGACGAACATCCGCCGGAAGACAAGTTACTGCAAGAGATGAGGGGGTACTTCACGGGTTTGGTGCTCCAAGCATTTGAGGCGGGCCCCCAGTCTCAGACTCTCGCATCGGCAGTACTTTCGACGGAATGTGGCAATTTGACCTCGGTCTTCTTGCATTCTTGGAGCTCGATCGTGGAAGGCGACTACATGCCGCTACTCCGATCGAGTCTGGTTTTGGCCGAGGTTTCGTACTACACCGGCTACGGCAATTGCGTGTCATTACTGGAAGCAGCCAAAACAAAGGTCACAGAATTTGGTGATGAGGGGGGGGCTGCAGACTGCACCTATAGGCAAGGGACAATACTGATCCTCCAGAGTCGCTATGAGGAGGCAGCGCAGAAACTTGCAGAGGCCAGAACGATATTCGAAGCCCTCGGAAATGGTCTCAATGTGGCAAATTGCGCACGGGATCTCGCAGAGGTTCTGTGGATGCAGGCACACTACGGGGAAGCAGTACAGCAGTTAGAGGAGGCGAGGGCGATATTCGAAACCCTCGGGAATCCTCTCGGAGTAGCAAAGTGCCAATCGAATCTCGGAGCGGTGTTGCACGCGCAGAATCACTGCGGGGAGGCAGTACAACAGCTGGAGGAGGCGAGGGCGATATTTCAAGATATTGGAGATCGCCTCGGTGTGGCACGTTGCAAACAGAGACTCGGAGACATTCTGCGCCAACAGAGCCATTACGAAGAAGCAGCACATCAGCTGGAGGAGGCCAGGGAGATATACCAATCCATCGGAAGTCGTTTGGGGGTGGCAGTTTGCCTAGCGGCTCTTGGGGGAGTGCTGCGCATGCAAAATCACTATGCGGAATCAGCACAGCTGCTAGAAGAGGGGAGGGCGCTATTCCAGGCCATCGGAGATCGCCTCGGCATGGCAAACTGCGCAAGAACTCTCGGAGAGGTGTTGCTCATGCAGAATCACTGCGAGGAAGCTTCACAGCGACTGGAGGAGGCCAGGGAGATATTCCAAGCCATCGGAGATCGTGTCGACGTGGCAACTTGCACACGGGAGCTTGGAGAAGTGCTGCTCATGCAGAAGCACTATGTGGAAGCAGCACCGCGGTTTGAAGAGGCGAGGGCCATCCAGGAAGCCGTCGGAGATTGTCTTGGTCTGGCAAATTGTACATGGAATCTCGGACAGGTGCTTCTCTTTCAGAATCACTACGAGGAAGCCGCACAAAGGGTGCAGCAGGCGAGAGTGATATACAAAGCCATCGGAAATCGTCGCGGCGAGGCAAATTGTACACAGACTCTTGGGGATGTACTGCACATGCAGAATCACTATGGGCAAGCTGCCCAGCAACTAGAAGAGGCGAAGGCGGCCTTTGAAGCCATTAAAGACCGTCGCGGCGTGGCAAATTGCTCCTGGTCAATTGGATTGACACTTTCAGCTCAAGGTAGAGCCGCTGAAGCCGAATTTGTTTTCCTTCAATGCCTCCGTGTGTATGAGGAGATGCACCTGCCAAAAGAGGCGGAGGAGGTTAGAGAAGAGCTGACTCAGCTGCGTGCGACGAGGATAGGAAGTGCTTCACTCCCGAACCGGAATGAGAAAGCTTCTCCGTGAACGACCATTTTTCATACCCACCTGTCAGATCAAATAGAGTGTTACATATGTTGTGTTTTATTATACATGAGTCCCGCTAGGATGGCACGGTACTTGGACAGCGATATCTGTGGGATCCGTGTACGATCCAGCCGTGTGTGTCTTGAGTGTGGAGTGAGGGGTCTTGTGGTGGTGTAGACTGATTCCTGCATGAGGCGCACATCAGTCATTGCCCGAGTGTCAGGAACCGCCTCCGGGCCTCCAGGGCCCTCTTACCTGAACCTCCCGGAACGTCACCTCCCTTACCTGAACCTCAGCCAAGCTAATAACCGGACATCCAAAACATGGACCCGGACTGTATGGACTTATAGGACCCGTCCATGTCATTGGAATGGGTCCCGGGCTTGTCCCTGGCCTGCAGCCCTGCAAGATGCTGTACCATATATATAGCGCGCCCGGCATGGTAGTTACCCCCTGTTGTGTCAACTCTCCTCTCTCCGCTCCCCCTGTACCTGTCCAGCCTGTCCCTAGTCAATCCTAGCTTGTTCCCCCCCTCTGTCCTGCCCCCAGCTCGATGCGACCTATCCCAGCCGGCACCTGAACCCCCACACTCCCTCATACCTGAACCTGCCCAACCTGCAATCCTGACACCAAGCACACAAATGGTGGAGGGCACACACAGTGGTATTATGATGATGGTCGTCCGCGCCCAAGTTGGCAATGCCGAGTGGACTATGCCCCCCCCCCCCCCCCCAAATGTACCCCTTGAGTGAGGTCACACCGTCCCCTCCCTTGTCCATTGCGGCCAACCCGGAGTGGACAATTGCATATGACTTCTGTTGATGTGCACCATCATCTCCATGAGTCGCGTTTTCTGAAGACTTTGTGGTGTACGCCGTAGCTCATGTCGATTGGACAGCTGGTCAACTAGATGGTTGCGGTCAATGGCATGTGCGCCAAAGGCAGAGCCTGAGGTGCGTCAGCGACGTCCCATGGGCGGCAATGAGTACAGCCCACTCTCTCTAATCGAATTGCATCTAAGAGAATATCCTCTCTAAGCGGATCAAAATTGGATTTCTCAAGCCCAGAATGGTGGGAAATTGGGGTTGCTGAATAAATGAATAATGCATACAGTTGGCCGGCCCACTTACTAGTAATATGCTTTTAGAGAGAGGCCCAATCAGCCCGATGCCTCCGTTAATTAGTGTTGCCCCCCAAGCAAACTCTTTGTCGCAGCTCTTGCTTGGCCCAAAACAAGTACAATGCCTTCGCTTACACTTGAAAAATGTTTTGAGATTGTCGAGTATTGTCAACAGCATCTTGGATACAAGCTTGTCAGTCAGAGAGATGTTGCTGCCAAGTTTGGAGTTGGGCAGCCAACTATCTCTCGTCTTTGGAAAGAACACGACAATATCCAAAAGCAGGCCGCAGAAAGCAAGAATCTGGGTGCCAAGCAACAGCAACAAGTGGAATTCCCTGAAGTAGAGAGCATGCTGGGTATATGGCTCAGACAGTCAGAGGAAGAAGGTCTTTCAGTCACTGGTGAACTGATCCGGGCAAAATGGCGGTGGTTTGCCACAAAGGCAGAAATTGATCCAAGTGACTGGCTGAAGCTCTTGGATGGATGGCTTACAGCATTCAAGCGACAACATGGCTTGAAGGGATACCATTCACATGGTGGTGCAGCCTCAATAAACCAAGAAGAAGTCACTGAGGCAAGTATCAAGCTGCGGAAGATCAGTGATGAGTATGCACTCCAGAACATCTTCAACATAGACAAGACCGGGCTGTATGGCAAAATGCCTCCAAACCGCACCCTTGCTACAAAGCAGCTCTCTGGTCAGAAGCAGGAGAAGCATCAACTTTTATATGCATTCACTATCAATGCAGATGGCTCAGAAAAGCTTGACCCAATTGTTATTGGTCGATTTTGTTAGCCCCACTGCTTTCTGGGGAAGGATGGTAAAGCATACAGTTACCAGTACTACTGGAACCTGAAGTCCTGGATGAAGTCAGACATCTTTCAGGAGTATCAATCTTTCCTTTATTGCTTGTACATGCATTACTTACTGCTGTACAGGTACATTGAGAAGCTGGACCGCCAGATGTGCAGACAGAACCGGAAGGTTCTTCTACTGGTCGATGGCTTTTCAGCACACAAAGGGGATGAAGACTGCATCAGAAATGTCCACATTGAGTTCCTCAACCCCAACATGACAAGCCACCTCCAACCACTTGATCAAAGCATCATCATTTAGTGCTTCAAGATGCATTACCGTTGGCTATTCTGTGAGCAGGCTGTTCTACAATAGATCACTGGTGTGCCAGCATCTGAGCTCTATACAATTGACCAGCTTGAGATTCTGGGACTTGCACAGAGTGCATGGAGTGAAGTTGGGCAATCAACCATTGAAAACTGTTGGCGGCAGTCCGGAATTCTCACACTCCCTTGAGACACCAATGATGCACTCCATGCCAGCTCAGAAGACTGGAATGGTAGACCTTTCCTTGTTGGTCAAGCACCAACTCAGTCATGGGAAATCATTGCCTATGATCCCAATCCACCCCAGATGGAAGATGATCAAGGCATACAAGAGGCAATGGATGATCTTCGAGATGTTCTCGAAGAGCTGCAAGTTTTGGCTGCACTTGCCCGTCTGGATTCCTTTACTGCTGAAGAGCTTGTCAACAACCCAGAGGAGCAGGTCGATGAACAGAGATGGACGGATGATAAAATTGTGGCCCAGTTTCAGGCAGAGATACAGGACAACAATGGTGTTATTGAGGCAGCTGATGAGGATGAAGAAGAACCACCACGGGCAGTGTGGTCCTTTGCCAGGCTTAGGCTTGCGGGGGGGCATCGTTGAGGAGGAGGGAGGGAAAGGGGGGGAGGGGAAGGGGAAGGGGAAGGGGAAGGGGGCAAGGCGGGGGGACACACCATTGAGGTGTGTGTACATATAGGCCCCATAGGGGCACTGTGAAGAGTGAGCTGGAGGGAAGCGATTAGATCAGCAAGGGAAGGAAATAGTGTGGGACTTACCTTTTTGGGCAAGTCCCCTGCTCCCCAGCCTCTAAAGCGCATACACCGCCCAGCGCACCTTCCTTCCCATTGCCTAGCATGCCAGCAGCCACGCTTGTGCACTGTCCCTGCGCACAATGCAGGGGCAAGCTCATCTTGCTGCCAACCCAGCGCCGACACCTCAAAGCGGCGACTTCATCGTTCCTGGAGCGTGTCAGCAAGCCGCAACAAAGGATGACCAAAGAGACGCACTGCAAGGCCCAGCAGTTCCTCCAGAAGCTTGCACGAGCACCTCAAGCACCTCCAGCACCTCAGAGACCTCCTCCTGGAGGGCTCAAGCTTGAGCTGGCCGCTGACTTCGATATCAATATGGTCAAAGTCGATGCTATGCCGCCCCGAGGCATAGGTGTTGTATCAAGGTCCCTCACGCGCCAAGTTGCGGCTGCGGACGTGTCAGAGAATGAGGAAGAGGAGGAGGATGAGGAGGATGAGGAGGATGAGGATGAGGAAGAGGATGAGGTCAAGGGGGTCAACGACCAGCTCCTGCTCACTGTCAAAGCAATGCCCGGTGTGCCAGACCTCCCCCGAGCTCATCCCCCTGCTCATCCAGTGTAGATAACCTGTCCAACAATGATCAGAAGTGTTTCAAGGTGTTCAAAGCAAAGACTGAGGTGCAGCGGAACATATCCCAGTATAACATCCTCCACAGCTCCTACTCCAACACCTTCCCACCCCTCTCCAAAGTCCTCCAGTGCGTCAAGTTTGTATCTAATGTCAAGAAAGTCAGCTACAATTGCTGTATGAACTTGTCCGCGGTTTACACAGGGCTGCTTGCCAACCTGCAGCAGTATCCGCACTGCGACGAACCACGCTTGAAGGACGGCAAGCCGCACAAGCAGTACAGGTACCTGCAGCTCATCCCTCAGCTGCAGGCCCAGTTCAACAATGAGCAGCAAGCAGAGCTGCTTACCTCGTACAGAGCCGGCCAGGATGTCAATGTGCAGGTCATGTCCAACGTCTTCCAAGGTAGCCTGTACCAGGAGCTGTGCGAGCGCTATGTTGAGGTCAACGGCAAGACTCTGAAAACAAAATACTTTGACTCACCGCGTGATATTGCCTTGCTGCTGTCGACAGATGGCTTTGCGCCATTCAAGGGGCGCCACTCGACGGCCTGGCCTACAATTCTCTTCAACCTCAACCTCCCGCCAATGATACACACTCACATGGAGAACATGATCTCCATCGGCTGCATCCCCGGCCCCCGCCAGATGAAAGACATCAACTCCTACCATTACCTGTTAGCAGAAGAGCTTGTGAAACTCGCACACAGCGTCAAGACTTACGATGTGTCAAAGAAGGATTTCTTCCTGCTCCACGCCCACCTTATTCTCCTATTTGGCGACATGCCAGCTGTCGCCAAGCTGATGAACATGAAGGGCCATAATGGCGTCAAGCCCTGCCAAATGTGCAGTGTCAGTGCCATTTGAGAAGCAGATGCACGAGTAAGCAGCATACCTTTGGATTGCTGCACATTCCCTCAGCAAGATGCCCTCCCCAACCTCCTCAACCCCCTCAACCTCCCTCTCCGTGCCCACGACACCTTCCTCGACACTGCCAATTGTGTAGCTGGTGCTGCAACCAGCGCAGAGGCCGAGCGCATTGCCAAGGATACTGGAATCAAGGGCGTCAGCATCTGGAGCAACTTTGGCAGCATCATCTGGCCTACCTCATTCCCCCTCGACTTCATGCACCTCATCTTCGAGAACGTCACCCGCTGCTCCTTGACCTCCGGCTGGGCAAGAACTGCCATTGCGACCCCAAGGAGGACAACTTTGTCCTGCCAAAGCACCTCTGGTCAGCAATTGGCAAGCAGATTGAGGAGGGGGGCAATACAATACCTGGCGTCTTTGGACAACGCATCCCCAACCCCGTGCTCAAGTGCTTTGAGTATACCGCAGAGGCTTACATGCTCTGGGTAACTCAAGTAGCACCTGTGGTATTGTCAAACAGGTTTGAGGATGCGGTGTACTATACTCACCTGGCCGTGCTCACAACCTCGGTCAACGCCTGCCTCAGCTTCTTGTACCCCGCTGGCTTTGCCCACGATCTCTGCAAGACGCTCGCTGCTTGGGTCATCGACTTCAAGTGGCTGTACTACTGTGGGCGTCCCAAGTACGTTGGGCTGTGCCCCGTGACGCTGCACTTGGTGCTGCATGTCGCCAACTGCATTGAGTTGGCTGGGCCAGTCTGGGCATACTGGGCTTTTGGCATGGAGTGTTTCTGCGGCAAGCTTCAGCAATGCATCACCGGGTGAAGAAACCCTTACCTAGGTATCAACCGGTACCTCATGCACCATGCGCAGTGGCAGCAGCTGCTCTGAAAGTCCCCCCAGCTTGGCAGCACGCCCAAGGCTGAGGTGAATGAGGGACATCAGCTGATGTTCCCGAGGTCTATGCTTGTTGTTGAGAAGGGGCTGTGGAACAAGCTGGTGGCTTACCTGGCAGCCAAGCTTGGCCAGGAGATTGTGCTCGTGCGCAGGCACATCCCCAAGCAGCTCGTCCAGTGGGCAAAGCTGCGCCTGCCGCCCAGGGGAGACACTCTGCACGCTGCAGAGGGAGTATCTTGCCCTGCCAAGTGCGATATGAGCTATGTCAGGGTAAGCTAGCTGATTCCTTGCCAATAGCAGTAAACTCACCTTGTGCAGTACAAGCACAACGCTGGCGATGTGCGCTATGGGCAGCTGCGCAACCTGCTTGAGCGCCCAATCGGCTCAACAACCTTCACGCTTACCGTGTTCCAGCCCTGCAAGAAGGAGGGTCAGCCGCCGCCCTGCTCAGCCTGCACATTCAAGGAACTCACCGCCATATGTGTCATTGAGCTCTCTGCGCTCGAAGCCGTTGTTGGACGCTTGAAGGACAGTCGGGGGCAATGGTGCGTGCTGGATCGCATTGAGCTTCATCACTCTGCTGGCAATGCAGATCTTGAAGTCGAGTAATGAACTGTACAATAGTTAGTATAGTTATTCAATGAAATGAGATTAGAACAATGAAATTGTGCACGCAACAACAACGACAACAACAACGACAGCAAGCAGAGGCCCTCCAGAAGGAGGTCCTTGCTGTGATTGAGCTCCAACCCGAGCTTGTAGTATTCAAAGCTGCCGTAGCAGCACGCAAGATGAAGCTGAAGCTGAAGCCGACGACGCAGACGCAGACGCCAAGGCCAAAGCTGAAGACGGCAAAGACGAAGACAAGGACGCCAAAGCCGAAGCCGAAGAGGATGAAGAGGACGAAGACAAAGAAGATGAAGATGAAGAGGATGAAGAGGACAAAGACGAAGATGTACAATGTCAAGTACAGCGCGGCCAAGCCATCAGGGAGTGGTGTGCTACGTAGAAACTGTGCAAGTTAGTTAGTAAATTAGTTAGTAAGTTCGTTAATAGAACGAACTAACCCTTTACAATGAGAAATCCATTAGAACAGGCCCTTTAGGCCATCTGAGCTCCCCTCCCCCTCCCCCGCTCCCACTCCCCGCTCCCCTCCTCCCGCCCTAAGGCGGTGAATCTTCTGCTGGATCGCCTGCAGGCGATCCCGCGTAACGTCGAGCGCCGCAAGGATGTGATTGGCTGCCTTGAGCAGCGCAGCAAGCCCAAGTGCCGCTTGCATGCAGCGCTCAAGCGACAAGGGACCCCAGATAGACTGGGGTGTGTTAGTCAGGCCGAGCAAGGCAAGAAAAGACTTACCTTGAGGGCGGCAAGGGCGGCAAGGGCGGCGGACATGGTGGTAGTGGTAGTGGTGGTGGTGGTGGGGCAGCTGGGGCTGGGGCGGGAGAGGGAGAGGGAGAGGGAGAGGGAGAGGGAGAGGGAGAGGGAGAGGGTGTTGCTGAGGCTGGGGCTGGGGCTGGGGAGGGGGAGGGGGAGGGCATTGCTGAGGCTGAGGCTGGGGCTGGGCCTGAGGAAGCTGGCAAGGTGTGACGCCGAGCTTGTCCTCAAGCTTCTTCTGCATCTCTGGCCAGGGAAGATGCCCTGCCAGTCCCTCGGGAACCCCTCCGTAGGCACAATGGCCTTGACGAACCTCTGGGCATGCAATGCCTGGGAGGACGGCTGAGGTCGAGCCGCTCATTGACGCGAGTGCGGGGCTGGCTGGCGCGCTTGTGTGGTACTGGGCGGCGTGCTTGAGCTTGTTGTACTGCTGCCGCTTCCAGGCAGGGGCATATGGATCGGCTTTGTAGGCCGTCTCAAACTTGTTGATTGCCTTCTTGTGCTGCTTCGCACTGAGCCGCTTGCTCGTGCGCTGCTGCATTGCCGTCTTTGCATCGTGCAAGATGGTGTTGGCCTCAATGACTTGCGCGGGGATCTGCCCGGCCAGCTTCTTGGCAGCGTGGGTGCACTGCTTCTTCACCCAGAGCAGGGTGAAGTTCTCTGTGATTGCCCCTGGATTGTCGGCAACGTGCTCATGGTATACAGGGCGGAGGATGGGCACGCCATGCCAAAGGAGCGTGACGTGCTTGCCGGTCTTGTCGACTTCTCCCTGCTCGAGGAGGATGCCAACAAAGTTGTGTATGGCGGGGGGGGGGGTGCGGCAGTTGAAGGGGCGCCAGGTCGTGTGCATGTACAGCAAGCTTGTATGTGCCAATGAGCTCGCGCACCTTGGCTTGGGCACGCAGCCAGTAGATCCGCGCATGCCAGTAAGGCATCGCATGGAAGAGGTCGGTCTTCTCCTGGGAGAAGTTGCCGCCCCAGCAATTGGTGAGGTTGCCGTAGAGCTGGCGGTGCGGGTGTGCATTGGGGAGGCGGGCGACCAAGGCACAGATGCGCTCGGAGTAGAGGCCCTCCAGATGGAGGTCCTCAGGCGGGAGGGGGCGGTGGCAAGGGTGGCGAGGGCGGGCGAGCGGGCGGGGACGGGGGCGGGAACGGGGGTGGAGGCGGAGGCGGGCAGGGCGGCGGTGGCGGCGAGGACAATGACGGCGGCAGCGAGCACGCCGGTGGTGGTCAAGATGAGGATGGAGAGAGAGGGACCAGGGGACTTAGACACACAACATCCCCTGGGCCGGAGGCAAATCAGCTCCTTTTGGGAGCTGATTGCTTGACACGCGCAAGCGGGTGCTGATTTTCAGCACAGAAGTGGATGGATGCAAATCAGCACCCAATCAGCCGCTTCCGTGCATCAGCCACTTACGCGCTGATTGGCTACTATTGAACACTTAAGGCGCTCAATAGTGGACCCTACTCTGCGTACAGTAAGAGCGGAGAACAGACGTTGCTCATGCAGCAGGGCTTCTGATATTCAGAGGTTCCTTGAGGATCTTCGTTCGAACGAGATGAGATATGTGGGTAGGAGGCAAGCAAGGAAGATAGACAAATTGCAACGGAAACTCGATACAGGCAGGACTCGATTTGTAGTAAACAACTGCGTCTTCATTCTGTAAGGTCGTCCAGTGACACAGTGTAATGACGCTCGCATCGTGCATCTCAGCACACAGCAAGACAGTGTTACATACGGAATGGAACTGGAGATCCCTCCGGCGCCGTCTCATTTCTATGGTCGAGACAAACTGGTTGCTTCGGTAGTGCAATACCTCCTTCGCGAGACCACAAGCTGCATTCCTCTGCTTGGGGCCAGTGGAATGGGTAAGACCTCGGTGGCCGCTGCGGTGGTGAACGACTCTCGAATCAAGGTCAAATACGGGCACGACATGATCTTTCTCAGCTGCGAGAGTATCATGTCGATCAAGGGGATCATCAAGACACTGGCCGCTCATCTTGAGCTACCATCCAGTTCACGCACTCTCGAAACGCTAATTGCCCGGCTTGGCTCCGCACAGTACTATCACCTTGTATTAGACAATCTCGAGACAGTGGTAGAGTTAGCGGACGGTGAAGGGGTGGAACATATCCTGGGAAAGCTGGCTGAACTGTCTTCTCTTGCCATAATCGTCACCATGAGAGGCAACTGGGCTGGATTGGGAAGGGCGATACCGGAGACCATTGGAATTCCTGTCATCAAATCTGGAGTGCGATCGCTGGGAACACGGGTGCAGACGCAAAACTGGACGAACTGCTGGGGAAATTGGACAGGCTACCGCTGGCAATCCGTCTCATGGCGTCGCAGGCTCAGCTAAGCGAGCTGAGTCCAAGCCAACTTCTCACTGCGTATGAAGTCGAAGCGACGAAACTTCTGCAGACGCGAGGGGCCGGGAAGCTGAAGAGCCTTGAAGTGTCTATCCGAGTGTCCATCGAGTGTCGAACCATGGCAGAAGCTCCCGAAGCGTTGAGATTGCTGTCGGTTTTATGCCTCCTCCCTGACGGCTGCTCCATCGACAAGCTTCATGAAATGGCTCACTTAATGGGAGGGACTATCACAACATCCCTGATGGTGCTTTTGCAGGTGTCCCTTGCATTGAAAGAGAAGGGCCGACTCCGTACGCTGGCGCCAATTCGTGACTTTATACTACAGCACCATCCCTCAAACAGCAGTTCTCTTCAGGAAGTCCGTGAATATTTTATGAAGCTAGCGTTGGATGTATGGGACAAGGACGACAAACTCAAGACCCGGGTGATAAGGGACCTGGCCCGTGCAAGAGGTCCGTGCGCCCTGGCATTAGTTTAAATAGCTACCTATCCTGTACCTACCCGCCTTACGCGTTTGCAACCGACAAGTGACCCCCATCAACCGCCAAACGCGATCCGCGCTGTCCCCTCCTGCTCTGGTTTTCTTTTCGCCGGGTCGCGGCATTGCTAGCCACCGAAACAGGAAATGTAAATTCGGTTTTCCTGCATTTCTGGAAATCGCGGAGTGTAGGACATCACAGTCGACTACTCAAGGCGACCCTCAGCTACGCAGCGTTTTCGAACCTTACAAGATATGGTGACTGCGTCTCATTTCTACAAGAGGCAAGAATACAAATGGAAGTCATTGGTGACCGAGAGTCCACGGCTCAATGTAGTTTCGAGCTCGGAGAGGTGCTACGCTGGCGAGATTCCTATGACAAAGCTTCCCAGAACTTCAGGCAGGCGCAGCAGACTTTTCAGGACATTGGACATCGTCGCGGTGCGGCGGGTTGTATGCAGCAACTCGGAGAGGTGCTGCACATGCAAGGTTACCGCGAGCAAGCAGCACATATGCTACAGTAGAAGAGGCGAGGTCGATCTTTGTGGCCATGGGAGACTACATCGATGCCGCACAGTCCACAATGGGCATCGGGGAGGTACTTTGTGGACAACGTAGTTATGCTCAGGCAACTCAGAAACTAGAAGAAGCGAAAGCTATCTTCGAATCCCTGGGAAGTCCTCTTCTTGCGGCCCAATGCACTGCGCGTCTGGGACACGTGCTGCCCTTCCCAGACACTGAAGCGTAATGACATATGATTGATGCGCAGCGCTGTAACTGAGAAGGAGCTGAGCAGAAGCTGTGAACGTGATCGACTTAGCAGCGGGTATGTCGAGCCCGTAGGTGACGGAGCTTCCATCCATACTGAGCTTGGCCTCGATAAAGTCGTACATGCCTATAATGAACGTAGATTTCAAATCGATTGATTGCTCGGGCCGTAGCGTGTGCCAGAGCCGAAAAGACATGGGGTGACGATGTGCCCAACCTAAGATATACCACTTCTTCTTCTCCCCTCCCCCAGTTCCAACCAGCAGCCAACACAAACGAACCACCGCCCAGCAGCGATTCCTCCATCCTGTTCTCATGAACAAGAACAGGCGGCGGGGTCGTCGGAATCAGAAGTCGGACCAGGACCGGCGGAATTTGTACTGTTGATCATTAGCGGAGTCACGCGGGATTGCGGGCGGCCGTCTTGCCTTGTACGGCAGGTTCCGCCTATAATCCATCAGTACCCTATACCGCAAACGGAAGGAGGATGAGACGCACCTCAGCCGCTCCGCAGGTGTCCGAGGCGGTTTGAACCCGCCCTCGCCCTCTCCCCAGTGGCCCTTCTCCGCCGCGGCCTCAGCAGCGCCTTTGAACTTCTCGCTCGCGGGCGGCTCCTTCTTCCCGCGCTCAAACCGCTTCCCCCCACTACCGCCTTCAGCAAGCACCTGCTGCCCGCCCTCCTGCTGGGGCACGTCCTCCTTCCCCTCTGCCTCGGCCTCTGCCTCGCCCACGCCCTCATTCGCTGCTGCTGCTGCGGCCGCCGCCTCACGCTCGGCGACCTCCTCCGGTGGGGGATTCCCATTCTCGTCTAACGGCGGCAACCCCTGGAACTTGCGCTCCCGGTTCTCCTCCTCGATCTCGATCGCCTCGTGGTTCATGAAGTGCTCGATATCTTCCGGGTGGGTGTAAGACTCGTCCGTCTGCGTCTCGGGCGTCGAGTGGTAGATCTCCTCGTGGTGCAGGAAGTACTCCGATTCCTGGATGGCGGGTCAGTCATCACCCGTGATAGCAAGAGAGGAAAGGGCGCATACACCGTCATAATGATGCCCGTCCGCACCCAAGCTCGCAAAGTCTGGTAGTCCCGCCGGGCCCGCCTCCACAAACTCCTTGAGCGAGATCATCCCATCCCCGTCCTTGTCCATCGCCGCGAGGACGGACTTGACGATCGTGCGCGCCTTCTCGTCGTGCGCGTCATCGTCCTTGCTCGACTCATGCTTCTTGGAGATCTCGTGGTGCACGCCGTAGATCGCTTCGATCTCGTCGACCGTTAGGTACAGGTTCCGATCGAGGTCGTGTAGGTGGAAGAAGGATTCTGTCGCGCGTTAGCGTCGCCTCTTTCACTTGATCTATGCGTGCTCACCCATGTCGAAATCATCGCTACAACAGCAGTCAGTCAGCTATTGTCATCCTCTGTAGTCCGTTACACGTACATATGATGTTCCTTTGCCATCTACAGCGCGCAACCACGTCAGGACAGCCCCCCAACCCATCAATCAAGCCACTCACATGCCTCGCCGCGTAATTATCGTGTCCCTCGCCCTCCTGACCTTCCTGCCCATGATCCCCATGTGCGCTGGCCGCCTTCAACAGCGCAGCGAGCAGGACTGCACAAATAGCGGTCTTCATTGTCGGTCGTGTGCCGCGTTAAGCAGGGTGAGAGATGAGACGTGGAAGGGAGCGAGGGGAAGGGGCCCTGAAGTCGAGCTTTGATCGCGTTCGATGATGGAACGCCGCTTACGTCAGCGATGACCCGTGCGGATCGTCGTCAAGGGCCGCGGCCGTGGCAGCCCTCCTCGTCAGTGCACGCGACCTACATACCTCACCAGGCTGGCATTGTCCTTATCTCGCTCGCCGTCAAGAATGGCCGGCCCGGATTTCGAGCCGTCAAGTTTGCGGTGTGTTTCTTTTCCCGCAGCGATCTTCTACTACGGGAACCCGGAGCGCTAAGAGACGCGTTCCCCAATCCACATGCGCTTGTTGCCGCGCTTCTCCCCAACTGTCGATGCCAACATATCGTGCAGATGAAGGTCATCTTATGTCCCAAAGAGGAAAACACAAACGTGCGCACAAGGCGCATTTTACATGGGCTTACTGCTGATAGATGTACAGGAACTGCCGCACGATAGGGCTTGTATCCAGGGAGATCGCGAAGTTCAAAGCGGCGCTGGCACTACGCCGGCTGCAGACGCAGGAGCAGGCGCAGGCGGCGCTGGCCGCTTCGGATGAGGCGCATTACCTGGTGTGAACGTAATGCTCTCTATGTGAGAGGCGATGTCGCTCTGCACCCCATTGCTGTAACGGATGTGCTTCTGCCTTACCTCATCAGCGTATCGAACCAAACGGCTCAGGCCAAGCCCGCAAAACAGTAGCGACCGCCAATTGTCGACTTACGGGCGCTCTTAAGCGGCTTTGGCTGCGAACCAACATCCGACGGCCAACTGACCGACCGGGATGACTTCCGTGCTAAGCTTGCCTGGCTCGCAATATACGTAATGCACTGTATTGGATGTCAGTAACTCACATTAGAATCAGCGCATGTACATGGCGATGCACAATTGCATATCCTAACTTGCATTTGGGAGCGTGCACACACCCACAAGGCAAGATGTTCATATTGATAGGGGGTATTGTTCACTTGACTAATACCCACCTTGACTATGCACACGGCTCCATGGTTCTTCAAGCTCTCCAAAACAGGTCCATTTAAGCAGGCAGCAGTCCCAGTCTTGAAGCATTCACACAGCAGCAGCAACAGCAGAATTCAAGGTACCAGGACCACAATGACACTCCTATCGTCCAGCTCTTCCTGCGTGGGCACCTCCCAATTCAGCGCCGCAAACAAGTCCTCCCTCCAGTGTGCCGTCTTATTCTTCTCCATATCCTTAGCCGACTCGACAGAGAAGGGATACCCGCAGATGCTCATCGTCGGGTCCGCCGAGCCAAACAGCCATACGGCGACGAAGACTGACCCATGCCCGGCCGCGAGTTTCTCAGGCGTGTTAGACCGCTCGATCTCCTTCCCGACCGTGCTGTCCAAGTCGCCCTGTATCCTGCAGAAGTCTTCCAGCGCCAGCACCTTGGCGTCAAAGCACCGGTACGCGCGCTCAGTCTTGTGCGCGACAGGGTCACTAGCCTCCCGCTCCCGGATCATCACCACCAGCACGAGCTCCTTCGCACTTTCCGGGTCGTCCATGACCCCAAGCGCACGGATGCCCGCGACGTGCAGGTGCGGCTTGTGCTTCTGCGTGAAGCTGTTGAGCTTCTTCAGCCCCGGTTGCTTGTCGGGAAGCGCCATGTTCCGCTGGTTCTGCCGGCACATCTCTTTGTGCTTGGGCCATGCCTTCTTCTGGCAGTCCTTGCTCTGCAGAGCAGCGAAATCCCGGCACCTCAGCAATGACGTCGTGAATAGGAAGGTTACAACGCACGCAATACCGATGCAGCCCACACCCAGCGCACAACTGTAGCTTCACCTCCTCCTTGGTCTTCCCGCAATAGCGGCATCCATCGTAGTACTTCCTGAGCTCTTTGATATCCTTCTTGTACTGACGAAGAATATGTTTGGCATGTGCCGCCGACATTACGATTCACTGATGTTGTAACCTGAAGTCAGTCTGTGCAGAGGGGAACGTCGGTGTTCAAGGAGTAAGTGGGGCAGGTTATGAGTAGACGCCCCTTTATAACGCCCAACCTCGCCACATGCACGTGGAAACCCGGACGATATGCTTCCTCTGTGAATGTCACGATGACGTTCGGGAAACGCCGAATCACATCGCCATCCATATCAGGCGATCCCGGCCGGGAAACAGAAGTCCAGTCTCCCGACTGACAAAGGGATCACATCGGTCCCGAATAGTGCGCGCTTCTCGACCGTATCCGCTATCAAGGGTGCCGATACCATACCCGGGATAAGCGCCGCCAGCACACACGATAAGGGAGATCGAAATGATAGATGCGAAAAGAAAGAAGTTGTGTAACTAGAACTGCCGTCCTACACATGCGAGTAATATGCTGGTATGCGCTTTCCCCTCTCGCCGCGTCTCGCCATCGCCCTCCCTTTGCCTTCTCAACATATGCTTTCGTACCCATTGTCCGCAGGGTACGCCCAACAGATTTTTACCAGAGACCCAGTTCCACACAGCGCAGTGGAAGCCTCTACTTTGCGGCAGCGGTGCGCTTCTTGACAGCCGAATCCTCCGTCTTCTCGGCGCCGGCGGACGCAACAGGTGCCTTCTCCTTCGGTGCGGGCTTGGCGGCAGGCTTGATGACCGGCTTGGGGGACGAGCCAAGAAGGCCGAAGACCGCAGCGAACATGCCGAGGAGGGTGATGACGGTCGCGACGAGGGCACCACCAACCTCGGGCATGGCCTTGAAGGCAGCAACGGGGTCGATGAGGGCAAGGTCGACGAACTTGGTGACCTCAGCACGGATGAAGCCGACGGGATCCTCCCTCCATGAGCCGGTGGATGGCTCTGCAGTCTCCTCCGCCTTGGCCTTGGCCTTAGCAGCCTCCTCAATCGCGTGCTTCACATCGAAAGTCTCCTTCGCGAGCGCCTTCGCATCCTCGACGGAGTGGCCAACGTAGATGTTGTCGAAGAGGATGTCCTCGGTCATCGTCCAGAGCTCGATACCGACAGCGCCGATCTTGTTGAGGTCAGAAGGCTGGAGGTCCTCGAAGTAGTCCGGGTTGGGGATCTTGCGAGGAGCCCAGACACCCTTGTACGCCGGGTTGTCAATGAAAGGAGCGGTCCACTTGCCCTTGAAGGCGGGGTTAGGCTTGTACGGGCTAAACGGGCGAGTCAGATTCTGAGCACGCTCCTCGATAGAGGATTGCTTACCGCTGCCAAGGGCCGCAACCAGGGGCCACCATGCACGCCGGGTTATCAACCATAGGAGCAATCCAGTCGCCATCCTCCTCATCGTCCCACTCCTCAGGCTTCTCCGCATCAGGGTCGGGGATCTTGCTTGGCGCATCCTCGAGCCAGCCCTCAGGCATCTCTGCCTCCTCATCGAGGATCTGTGCAGGCGCATCCTCATCCCAGTCCTCGGGCTTGGACGCCTCAGGGTCGGCTATCTTGGCGGCATCAACCCAGTCCTCGGGCTTGACGTCGGAAGGGTCGTCGATCTCCTTGGGCGGGTTGACGGCGGGGTCAAAGTCCTCGAGCAGGTTGCCGGTCACCTCGCTCTTGCCGTCGATCAGAATCTCGTAGGTGTTGTCGGGGTTGACGATCAGCGTGTAGAGCTTGGTCTCGGTGCCGATGGTGGGCTTGGGCGCCTTGGTCAGGTGCTTCTCCTCAACCTCGCCGGTGACCGGGTTCTTGTGACGGAAGATGAAGTGGACCTAAGCAGCATGATTTATGTCTTGCTGGGAGTGATTCGAGACCAAAACGCACCTTGGTACCAGGGCAAGTCAGATCAGGGCCGAACATGATCACCCAAGGGGTCTTGTCGTTGAACTCCTTCCCGCTCGTCTGGAAGCCATCTTCAAGGAGCTTGATGTAGCCACCTCCGCAGTTACCACCCTTCTCGTACTTGACCTCGTACTGTACGACGAGGGTCTTTCCCTTGGGGTCAACCGGCTCCTCGAAAGGCGCAGAAATGGCATGGTGGCCAGCCTTGGTCTTCGCCACGAGGCCCTTGTCGCCGATGATGATAGGCGTTGTAGGCTCCTCGAGGGACCACTGGCCGACGTAGGAGAAGGTCTCACCCCCGACTGGAGTCTGCACGGTGGCCTCTGACGGCGTCCAGCGCTCGGAGTAGTCGTCCGTGAACTGCTCGAGGAAAGGGGCCTTGATGGACGTGGGCTGCGGAGCAGAGCGGAAAGTCAGGGTTCCACGTCGACGCGTGAGGGCATACACCGAGCCAGACGCACCTCGAAAACCACCTTGTCTTGTGCGACGACCGCCGTGGCGGCCATCAGGACTGCTGTTGAGAGAGCGACAGCACGCATTGTAGATGAAACGAGAGGAGCCGACGGTGATGGTCAAGGATGAAGGTGTGTGGTCCCAAGAGGTGAGTTACCAGGGAGAGCGCGCAGACGGGGACGAGGGTGCCGGGAAATGAACTAAATCCACGGGACCAAATCTACGTGCCACGTCGTCGGGCCCTTCTCGGCGCACGCGCCGAGCTTGATCACGCTTCGAAAAATCAACGAGCGGAGCCATGGAAAGTTCGCGAGCGTTTGCACATGATACATTTTGGGGGGATGCTACACTACCGCACACTATTGCACTACGTGTCAATGTCCGAAATCTTCCTCATCCTAACAGATCCGCATGCCCAGAGGCAGACAAGGCAAGCTGATACCCCACATCAGCAATGGCCGGGCAATGGGAAACAAGACACGCACCACAAACTCATCATCCAAATACTTCGACACAGCAATCTGATCACCCAGTCCCTTTCGTCTCCGCGTCTTCAGCACAAGATCCCTTGCCAGCGCTTGTCCCGTCGCGGGCTCTAACGGCCGTAACTGAATGCTCGTATCCGTCGGGTCCCCGGGTACGATTGACCAATGGTCAAACAGCTGCAGGCAGAATGCCTGCCCTTGCGTTGCTGTCCGCAAATCCGTCTCGAACCCGTTCGCGTCGATGACCGGAATGAGCGCCTTGACGGTGTACAGCGGAGATCCGGCTTTCGGAATGTCCTGCGTGACGTGTCCACGTCGCCGGGCCAGCACGGTGTAAACCTCGGAAACGCAGTCCGCTGGCGCCTGCACTTCCACGTAGTACACAGGCTCCATCAACCGAGGAGTGGCCATGAGGAAGGAAGAATAGCAGACGCGTCGCGCTGTCGGGACAATCTGCCCTCCGCCGCGGTAGATTGGCTCTTGGGCAAGACTGGCATCCAGAATCCGGAATTTAACGTTTCGCATAGCTGAGATTCTTGTCAGCACTTGAATCACAGGGCAATACTGGTTGTGCTTACGTTCGTCGCATAATGGCCCTTCTCGTGCACCCCACTGGAATCCCTGCTTGACATGCTCCTTCACCATCCCCAGCATCTTCTTGTCCACCTCCGAAGGCAGCGTATCATCCACCAAGATATTCGCGCCCTGTTCATCCGGACCAAATGCCCATATTGACCGCGATGCGAGCAAATCCCACTGGTACTTCTCCTGGAAGAAGCTGCCGCGCTCCTTGGCGGTCATCCGCATCGTTACCCGACCGCCTTCGATATCTTCGGCAAGACCTCGCTCAAGAGGCTCGGCAATCATCGTTATGCGGTTCCTGAAACGCAGTCGTTAGCCGCGAGAAAGGAGAGAGGGACAAGTTTTGCGCACTTTTTGTTAGGAGTATCCGCGTAGCACTTCAGCGCACTCGTCTCCACGACCGTCTCCGCAAACTTCGTCACCGGGTCCGACACCTTGATTTCAATCTCCGCAAACACCCTCCTCAAATCATGCAGCACGCAGTCCAAGTACAGCTCCCCCGTCCCAAGGATCACATGCTCTCCGCTTTCCTCGACCTTGGTCTGGAGTAGCGGGTAGCTCTTGTTGACCTTGCGCAGCCCCGACAGCATCTTCGGCAGCTCGGACGGGGTTATAGGCTCGACGGCGACCTTGAGCACGGACTGGGTGATGTGCTTGATCGGGCGGAAGATGTGCAGGTCCTCGTTCTCCACGCTCGCGATCGCGATCGTCGCAGATTTGGTGATCGAGTTGTCGACGCCGCCGATGAGGACCATGTTTCCGGCGGGCACCTCCTCGGCTTCGACGAAATAGCGCGCCTCGCTAATCCACAGGTTCTCCGCAAATGCCTTGACCATGTCCTCCTCGTCCTCTGGGGAGTAGCCCTCACCCAGCACCTTGACCTCGTCGCCCTTCTTCAGTGTCCCGCTGATGACGCGGCCAAATGCCCGGAACTCCTGCGCATCCGTCGTCTGGTACAGCTTGGAGATCTGGACGATAACCGGTCCGTCGGTAGAGCACGCGAGCATCGCCTCAGCCAGCGGGGTGTTGAGCGCTCCCGTATAAGTCCGCTCGACTTTCAGCCGCGTCGCCTCAGCAGGTGACGGAATATGGTCCGTGAGCAGGTCCACGAACCCGGTCGAGCTGCCGAAGAACTGATCGCACACCGCCTTGAGCAGCGGCTTGACGTCCATCTTGTACATGACTGGCTTGAGCTGGATGCCAAGCGAGCTGAGCGTCGCTTGTAGCTGTTCCGTCTCCTCGCTAAGCACAGCGGAGTAGAGCTTGTATATTGGGTCGAGGACGAAAGTCTGGAAGGAGCGGGCGGCGCCGGCCTCGCGCGCTTTTCGCGAGAACTTGCGCGTCTCGCTGTCGTAGTAGATGTCGCCCCAAAGCCGGGCAGCAAACTCTTCGACCTCGAACTTGCCTGCAGGATGTATGAGCCTACTACTACTGATAGACAAGATCATATGACGCACCGTATGTGTCTGCATACATCTGCGCCCACGACTGTAGCGTGAAGCACCACCCCATCTGCGCGCTCGCGAACGCCACATTCCCCTTCTCCGGCGACAGCCTCAGTGCTGGATCGGGGTTGAGCCCGCTGATAAAGGTGTTGACCTCCTCGATGGAGTGCTTGATCTTGTAGTACGCTTCGCCCGGCGGGAGCCGCAGCTCCAGGATTAGGCGGTCCATCTTGTTGATCACGAGCACCATCGGGAGTCCTTCGAGTACGCAGTGGCGCAGGATTTGCTCCGTGCCGACCATGACGCCCTCCACAACGTCAACCACGACGACCACACCATCCGCCAGGCGGCAAGAAGCCGCAACTTCATCCAAGAAGTTGACATGCCCCGGGGTGTCGATCAAGTGGCAGAGATGGGACTTGCCGCGTGTGTTCTGTAGGACGAGCGACATGGGCGTGGACTTTATCGATATCTGCCGATCGCGCGAGAGCAGGTGTGTGTCGGTGTACCGCAGCTCTTTGTCCGAGTCCCAGATGAGCTTGTGCGTTTCGAACACTAGCATGTCCATCAGTGCTGTCTTGCCGTGGTGCAGGTGCCCAACGATGGCGACGTTGCGGATCATGTCGGGAAAGTTCATCATGTCGAGCATGAACCTGCGAGAGCATGAGCACGTCGCTCAGGCTACCATAATCGAGAGTCATACCCCTTGTCATAGCGCGTCTCGGGCAGCCCCTTCTCCTCTACTGCGAACCGCCGGACCTTTATGGGCGCAACGATTGGCTCGCTGAGCGGCTGAGTATCCTCCTCCTGCACGATTGCCTCCACCTCCGGACCATACACCTCCTCCGCAGTCGGATAGTACTTCTTGTCCTCATGCAGTACGACGGCGCGCGATGAGGGCAGGTCGTCCAGGTCCATTAAGGCGACCTGTGTTTGCGCCGGTGGCGAGCCGCCTCCGGACATATCCTCGTCCTCGTCATTGAAGCCCTCTAGTGGTGCATAGCTGCGGGAGGGTGCGGGCTGGGTAGGGATGGGCTGCTCGAAGGGCGCTTCTTCGTCATCGTCCGAGTCGAGGTCGGCACCGATGTAGTTGCCGAACTACCCAGAAATATTGTCAGCTTAACAGCTCCCAGACTTTTCATATCACAGACCTCATCATAATCATCCATGGACGCCATTTTGGTTGTAGGAAGGGAGGGAGTAGGGGATAGAGGATGCGCACGCGAGCGCTTCAACAGCTGAGAGCGGCGGCACGAAAGTCAAGGAACGCGACTTTGTGTGCTTCTTTTGACTCCGGGACAGCCACCACTGGAAGCGATTCGAGGTCCCTGATGCGCGTCGTGGTCAGCTTTTGGGCCGCATCTGTAGACCTTACCACCATGTTCACTGGTATTGTGAGTATTATATTGGCAATGAGATAGCGTGTGTAATACTGCATTGTCCAGATAGAAATTCTTGGTACCGTCCAAGCCATTAACAAACTCGACACGACCGAGTCCGGCGGGTCCGGCTTCTCCCTCACGATTAGTGACTGCGCCGAGATCCTCGACGACTGCCATATCGGCGATTCAATATGCGTCAACGGTGCTTGTCTGACCGTCACCGAGTTTACGCTTGAGAAGGGAGGAAGCTTCAAGGTCGGGCTGGCACCGGAGACGCTCGAGCGGACAGACCTTGGTGCGCCGTATGCTGAATAGCGTCCAGAAGTCGGACTAATGCGCATACAGGCGAGCTCGAAGTCGGGCACAAAGTCAACCTGGAGCGAGCGATGGCCGCACACACGCGGTTTGGTGGCCACTTTGTACAGGGTCACGTCGACGAGACAGCCACCATCATATCCATGACGCCGGATGAGAACTCTCTTCGCTGTCTCTTCCAGCTTCCCCCTCCCACACCGGAGCGCCCCTCCCTCCTCCCATACCTCATCCCGAAAGGCTACGTCTGCCTCGATGGCACCTCGCTCACTCTTACCCAAGTAGACGACACGGCGCGCACGTTCGGGGTCATGCTCATCGCGCACACGCAGAGCAAGATCGTGCTGCCGATGAAGAAGCCAGGAATGAGGGTCAACGTCGAGGTCGATATGGTTGGCAAGTACGTCGAGAAGGCGGTTCTGGCCGCGCTCGGAGGGGCCGGAGGCGTGGAGAGTCGGGTCGAGCAGATGGTAGAGAAGGCGCTTCAGCAGCGGACGGCTGCACGACACGTATGAACAACGTCGGGCGATTGAAACAGATAACTGTAAAATCGTACAGCTCAATGAAGACCTGTCCTGACCACTTCTTGCCAGTAGGACAATACAATCCTCTGGGACCGGGCATATCGCACGCGTGAATACGTCGCATTGCCCACTGCCTGCCCTAAACCTGGCCCTGCCAAGCACCTCAGATCATCGCACATATGGTCAGCGGGCGCCTCCGACAACAGCCCGTCCTCTAGAGGGAAACTCCATCCCCCTCCCCACCCCTTCCCCGCCAACTTTCTGTGAGAATTGGAAAAATACAGCCCCAACTCCAGCACCGTACTGCGGCACCGAGGCGTGCCTTCACGAAGTTACCTTCATTCTCACCGGCTCTGCTATAATGCTCGTCCGGTTTCTGCTCGCGGTCGTGCTCTGCTCCGCGCCTGCCCTGGGCGCTTATCGTACGGAGCACGGGATTCGCCCTCGGGATCCGGCGCCTTCCACCTCGCCGTGTACGAGTCCGACTACCTTCTTCGACTGTCCCAGCTCGAGGTGAGATTGCTCGCCCTTTTGTCACGGTCCCTCCGCTGAAGCACTGGTCCTAAGTCTCTGCGGCGATCCCTACAACTACGCTGGCCAGGTGCCGGGCGGTCCTGCTGAATGCTACTAGTAGATTGGCACAACCCCTGCGTCATATGCATGCCTCTACGACGCGAACGTATGATCGCTACTTCTCTGCCTCTTGTCGCCAGCACTGACAACCCAAATCAGAATAGAATTCTATCCCGCTTCTCCCGCCGCTTTCCAGATTGCTGCCGGCCTTACATCGGGACCTGCTTACCGCCCTCGAAGCGATCTATCCAACCGAAGATGCGGAATATGGGGCAGGCAAGGGACTCGAACCAGGGTGTGGAATGGGATAGCGAGGTGTGTCGGCCAGCAATCATCCTTCAGGCGATCCTGAGCTCACGGCGCTGAAGGACGACAATCAGCCGTGGTAAACAATACGATGAAAGGGCAATTGTCATCTCATTCAAACCACTTTGATTCCTACGCCTTGTGCTTGCCAACCATGTGCGATGCAATCACCATGGATGGCATGGCTGCTGTGTATAGCCCTCGTCTCCCTGACTCATAAACAGGTGTTCTTCTCGCATCACATGAGGAAGATGACCGGTATGGCCGCGCTGGCCATTGGGATGGGCGGGTCGAGCGTGGCTGGGTCAAACAGCTAGTGAATAAGGTGTTTTCAGCAGCGAACGGATGGACGATAGCAGTAAAGGGTACTAAGCCCAACAGCAGATAACTGACAATCACCCATCCCTAACCGCCGGTCAAAACTCTATTTCTACGAACTCAGTCCAGGGCGCTTGTTCTTTATAAGAACGGGGAGGCGAACAGCTCCCGGGACCTGCTCCCCCACCTCAGGCGTCTTAAAAGACTCGTCATATTTCTCTCGCTTTGCCCTTCATACCTGTGGCATACTTATGCACATCCTCTTACTCCTCTCCGCCGCGCTGTGCTCTGTTTTGGCTGACCCTCCTACTTGCCAGACGGTGGAATGCACGCTCGAGATCTGACGCCATTCAATACTCCGTGTACTGGCATCCCAGTGGGGCCCGTCACAGTTTCGGAGTGTCCTGAGATGAGGTCGGATAATTTAGTTCTGAGGCCTGCCGCCTCTGCTAATGCGTTGGGTGGCAGCCTCTCCTGTGACGCTCTGCAAACCACAAACACCAATCCGGAGTACGTTGGCTGTAAGTTTCTGGAGGGTGTTTGCCGCTACTACCCTACCGTGCGTCGCGTCCTATTGTACACCTTAACAATAGACGTGATAAGCCACATACAGATTGGACTAATCTTCGATTACACCATCGGCTACTTCCAATGTTGTCCACTGTCTATCGCACCCTGCTCCTCTACCTCGAAGCGGTCCGTAGAGGTGAGAACCAGACAGATGGACCCAATCACGCCGAGCAAGCGCGAGCAGGATCCAGAGCGAGATATTGAGGTGCGTATGCTTCAATATATGCTGAATGATTACATCTGACTCTCCCAGTATGACTATCAGCCATGGTAAGGGTCATACGCAAGGGCTGCTGGGCAGTGAGGGCCAGACCACGATTAGCATATGGCGGTCTACGCACCTCAGCTTCACACGCCCCGACATAGTATCAGGAATCACCGTAAGGACGCTGTCGCAGCAAGCGCTCTTCATATCATTATAATCTATTACGATCATATCCGCGCCGCTCAGGCCAATTTCCAATCGGGCCAATCGCGACTGTGAGCTGAGACGGCCCCATGTGCTCAATCCGTGGCATGCCCCGCATCGCCGCCCACATATTCCAATATGTACAAGATATGTTCATTCTGCTATCGAGCTGGAAACACCTCGAGTCGGTAATTCGATCTAAATCAGTATTGCCTTTGTAGCGTCGGTGACGGGCACGGATGGGGGAGGCGTGGGGATGAAAATGAGGCAGACATCCAGGTCCGACTCCAGGCGCGCTGCTCCTTCACAGCGGTACACTCGCCAGACGGCATGTAGCTCTTCGGCCGGGGGCCAGAGCACACCGTAGAGAAGGTCTTGCAGCATAGATGAGAGTGCAAAAGTACATGTGATCGCGCAGGACTGGGCCGGAGGTGAACCTGATGAATACGGTTTGTTCCCGATGACAGCAAACCCTGCGGCTCAGTTGCCGCCAAGCCGGGTCGGCATCCACGTCCACCTTATCTTAGCGGGCCACCTCAATTGGAGGGCGGGCGCCTTTTCTCTTGTCAAGAGTCTCAAAGACATTATCTGCGCGGCCGGTGATGCGGATTATGGAGCTGGGGCGGAACTCAGACCAGGGTGTGGAACGAGATTAAGAGGTGTGTGTGCAAACATCCTCCAGACGATCCCGTTAGCTTACGCCGGTACGGAGGAGGACAATCAGACAGACACAGGAGGCACTGCGATGAACGATCGCATGGGGCTTGATTGCAGATTCTGTGATTGCTACCTACGCCTCGTGCTGCCCAGCCATGTCTGACTCAATGCCTGCATATGACATCAGTGTAATCAAAAGACCTCCAGTCTCTCTTGCATTTGAAGGTACTTATTCTGGCCTACAACAGGGAGCGGGCCGAGGCGGTCGCCTTGGGAGGCACGGAGAGCGTGGAGCTGAGTTGAACATGTGAAGTAGCGGAGAGTGCGTCAGCAGCGGACGACTGGACGACAGCAGTAGTGAGCGACGTTGCGTGCACGAAATGGAGCTTGTATCCTGACCGCCTGTCAAGGCTCCATTCTCAATGACTCAGTCTTGTCGTGTGGATGTCAGAACACGCATGATCCATCGCCTGCTCATCAGGTGACTCGCCTGCGATTGCACAGCGACGCTTCCGTCCCACCTCATCGGTCCTTTCCATTGGAAACAAAACCGCCGGAGACAAACTCTCCGACTCGCATGCAGCGCAGGATCGCTTTATAAGTGGCGAACGGGTGCTCAATGAAGACGCTTCACAACACATAGTCGTCGAGCTCATCGGTGGGGACGGCACCGGCGGGAACAAAAGCAGAATTTGCGCCGCTAATTTAAATCCGAAGACGCGGGGCGTTCTCCACAGGGATGGATGGCGTCTAAAGATAATACATCCCTATATAATGGCTCCGGTAGAACGCAGCCCGATTTTCTTTTTCACTCGGAACCGGCGTTTGTTGCGCCACGGTCATTGACAGCTTCCCTTTTCAATACAGTTTTCTGTGCCCTGTTCTGCACCCAGTAACGGTGAACGCCACAAAGATACGCCACCACAAATCGGTATTTATACCTGGAATGCCAGGAACAGCCGGGGCTGCCCCGCATCTTGCAGCCCTCCGTCCATTACCACTTCCTTTAGCAGTCCTGCACGATGCGCATCCTCTCGTTTCTCCCTGCCGTGCTCTGCTCTGCTGTCGCACTCGCCTCGTACATGCCCCACGGCGGGATGCGGGCCCGCACACCGACGCCTTCTGCTGCTCCGTGTACGGCGGTGTCGCCTGCAAACTGTCCCAAGACGAGGTAAGCGCACGAGTCACCGTCTCACTTGTACTCTATCTAATGCAATGTTGGAAGTCTCTGTGGTGACGGGTCAAACGGTGGAAGCTTCTTCAGCACCTTCGTAGACTGCTTGTATCCTCCCGGCACTTCGAGATACATTTGCGCCTATGACGAATCCGTACGCTATGTGTCGCTTTATTCACTCTGTCGTCTAAGACTCTGGGATCAGACTGGCTTAAGTGAGGGAACCACTCCCGGCTTCGAGCAGTGCTGCCCTGCTTTCATCGGCACATGCACCTCGGCATCAAAGCGCGCTCTCCCCGAGGCTCGGGATTTCGAGCCGGCGCTCGCCCAGCGCAAGCACGACATGAAGCGGGATATCGAGGTGAGCTTTACCCCAGAGTTCAACATGACTTTATCAACTGACTGTGCGCCAGGACGAGGACCAGCCGTGGTAGGCGAGTGACGCCAGGCTTCTGTAGGTCCGGATCGCGATTGCAGTGGCACGTGTCTCTCTTAGAGAGCGCATGTGTCGGACTCATGTGTCGGACTCTTGGTGCCCTTGCTGAGCCAATGGGCATCATACTACACTCATTTCTACACTCGTTTCCGAACTACTGTTATACGTGCCGCTCGGCCCAATTTCTAATAGCATAGATTAAGTCGGTATACACTACTTAGTGTGACTGTCACACCCGCTGCAGACTTACGACGGAAGTAATTCGGTCAGCCCACCGGCACAGGACACATCTGTAAAAACCGCAGGACCCTGATAGCAGGGGTCCCTATGAGCGCTATAGATGCTATGGATAACTTTTTTGAGCACAATTTTGCCATCTACAATGGTCCCTCTTCCTCCAAACATGTTCAGACATGCAGCCGACATGTGTTTGGCACTTCTTCTGCATCAATATCACAAAACTGGGAGCTTTTCAAAGTGCACAAAGTACAGGACACGATGCTATATAAAGGCAGGATTGCAATGGGTGCTAGGACCCCTATATAGGCTACATAGCCACAATAGACAAGGTTGTTTTTTACTGATGCAGGGTCCATGTCGAGCGGGTCTCGCGCATGTTGGCTTCACATCAGTAAAAAACAACCTTGTCTATTGTGGCTATGTAGCCTATATAGGGGTCCTAGCACCCATTGCAATCCTGCCTTTATATGGCATTGTGTCCTGTACTTTGTGCACTGTGACAAACTCCCAGTTTTATTACATTTATGCAGAAGAAGTGCCAAACACATGTCGGCTACATGTCTGAACATGTTTGGAGAAAGAGGGACCATTGTAGACGGCAAAATCGTGCTCAAAAAAGTTATCCATAGCATCTATAGCGCTCATAGGGACCCCTGCTATCAGGGTCCTGCGGTTTTTACAGATGCAGGTCTAGAGATGCGTTTCGCCGGGTCGGAAGCCGGCCCTAATCAAACGGGTTAGCTGTCAAGACTCCATTTCGACTACTCCGCCTTGTGCGCGCGTGCTGGAGGTAACGCGCACACACAATCGTCCAATGTCTGTGTCGCAGCGGAAGATTTCGCTTCGAAAGGAGGGGCCGCGTTGTTACATGTTTCCTGGGGCAGACTGCCATAAACAACCTAGCAAGTAACGGCACCTGTGAAATTAATGGAGAACAAAGGGCTAATACACAAGTTGGGGAGTTGTCAGAGCCAACGGTCCGGTTTCGTACGGCGTCCAGAAAAATGATGAATTATCTAGCACGTGGTCGCCGTTTGCGTCAGCAGCACAATAGGCGCCCGAGCGCGCCGTACAAGATATGTCCGGTCCGGTCCTCGCCATTGACATGCGGAGTGCTGACGGTCTGGGACGCGCATCGACCCCAGCACTTGCATCCAAGTACCATAACAGAGATAGAATACCACGGCCCTGAGGCGGCCTATCCAGACACGTATCTACAATACCGATGACGACAAGATGGGGCTGGGCAATTACTGGAGGACAGGACAGGAGGGGATGAGGGAAGCGTGCATAGGGGATGTCCGTACAATGTGTTCGTGAGGAAGGAATGTCAGGAGAGACACTACATGAGTTTGGTAAGGTGAGTTGGGGTGCGCTTTTGCGGTTTTGGGAGGATAAGCCGAGTTGGTTCCAGTACAACCGAGTAGTACAGCGGGATGTCCGGCATCGGGAATAAGATGGGAAGGAATGAGTGGCATGTGGGAGGGGATGAAGAAAGTCCTTGGGGAATTAGGAAGCGGAGAAAGGGGAAGGAATATTGCTGGGGAGCTCTAGTTTTGCGATTCGTGACGATCGTAAGTCGACGTTGAGCTGCTTCAGTTGGCGAACCGAGCGCGGGGGGCAGTAGTCGCCTGCACGGGGCTGACGACGCGGCTCATGCGGTTCTGCATCTGCTGCTGAGTGCGCTGCTGAGCCTGCATCTGCTGCTGCTGGGGCATCGGTCCGTATCCGCTCAGCGTGCTCATCATGCTCTCCCTCCTGTTCTGCTGCGGCCTCTGCTGGCCCTGCATCTGCGCCATCTGAGGCGGCATCTCGCCCCCACCGCCGTACACGCTCCCGCTGGGCGTGCCGAGCATGCTCCCGCTCGTGACACTCAAGTTGAGGTCCCACGCCTCGCCAGCGGCGGCCATCGCCTGCTGGGCCATGGTGTACTGGAACTGCTGGCGGGCGGCGAGCATGGCCTGCTGGTGCGCGGCCACGAGGTTCGGGTTGGGAGCCATGCCGGGCATGCCGGGCATTCCCAGTGCGGGTACCTGGCCGCCGAGGAAGGGCTGGCCGAGCGCGGGGAAGTACGGGTTGGCGGGGCTTGGGAGGAAGTAGGGGTTGCCCATGGCCATATTGGGGAAGGTCGGGGTGTAAGGCGCTGTCATGGGCGGGGTGAACGAGCTGGGCGGGGGAGCGAACAGCGGGGCGACCTTTGGCAGGGCTTGCGGGGCAGGGTCGCCCATGTCGTCGTCCGGCGTCAGCTGTGGCCCAGGGCCATTGACGATGTTGCCGAGCTCGATGGCTGCGCGGGCCTCGGACTTGCGCCGCTCGCGACGGCGCACTTCCTCCTCCTCCACGCCCGCGAAGGCGACGCTCTTGACGGCCGGGGGTGTGCCCCCGCTGGGCGACATGGAGGGAGGGACGGTGTCGCTCCCGTCTCGGGGGGTTAGGGGCCCGCGTCGGCTACCGCTGCCCGAGCCGGAGCTCTTGGCGCTCAGCACGCTGCCGCCGGCGGAGGAGGCGGGGCTCTCGCTCCACGGGGGCGGGAAGGGCGGGGGGAGGGGCGAGTACGCGCTGGGCGGGTGCTGGGTTCCCTCGGTGCCTTGGCTGGCGGAGCGCTGGCTCGAGGCGGACATTGTCGACCCGGAGCGGGTGTAGGTGAGCGTCGCCGGGCGAGGGCGGCGGGGGCTGGCGGGGGTAGGGGAAACGTCGGAGCGCGGCTCGCGGTCGCGGGACAGGCGCGCCTCCTCCGGCCCCGGCGCGCGCATAGCGCTCTCGGGCACGATGTCCCTCCTGACATCGACGAGCGGCCTCCTCCCGCCCGGGAGCAGCTCAGGCGGGGACGGGCTGAGGTCGACGAGCGTCTTGCGCTGCGGGGGGCAGGGCGAGGATGGCCGGCCCTGTCGAGGCGCGGCGGAAGGCGCCCGCGCGCATGCGGCCCGGGCTGCTGGGGACGGAGCTGGCGGGGGAGGACCGGCCGCTCCCGCTCGGCGGCGGGCTGTTGGTGAGCCCCGGAGCGCGGGGCGGGGCGAGCGGCGCGTGCTCGCCTAGCTCGGAGGGGAGGGCGGGGGGCGAGGCGGAGAAGATGGCGCCGTCGGATGCTGGGGTCGGGAGCGCGGACGGGGACGCGGAGAGGATGCGGGACTCGGAGAGCACGCGCTGGCGCACCGCCAGCGGCATCTCGTCCGACGAGTCGGTGTCGCTGTCCAGAGCCGAGGCCGACGCAGACGCCGAGCTGGGGAAGGCCAGGCCGGCCTGCGCCGCGCGCGCCGCAGGCGAGGCGGGGGAGGCGGGCCCCGTCCCGGTGCGCTTCTTCATCGCGCTCCTGAGGGCCTCCCTGCCCGGGGGCGGGGGGCCAAGGGCGAGCTGGCCAACATTGACACTGCCCCGCTTCTGCCTGTACATGCTCGCGCCCTCGTTGTCCCAGTCGTCGGCGCTGCTCGCCCCCGGCGCCGCTGCGCGGGCCTCGGCGAACGTGGCGGAGGTCCGGGGTGGGCGTAGCGCCGCCGTCCATCAAGCGGCGGCCGCGGGTCTGCACGCGCCCTTGGGCGGTCTGGGAGCGCGCCCAGGCCGGCCGGCCGTCCGTGCCCATAGGCACTTGCCGCGCAGGCGCGGTCGGAGAACGGGATCCCGCGCGCCCATCCGTTGCCTCTCCGCTCCCGCGCGCGACCGCTGCCGAAGTAGTGGACGCGGCGGAGGGCGGCGCGGGCTGGGGCAGCGGAGCAGCCTTCACTGGCGATCGGGGCGAGCGGGCCGCGTCCGTGTCCCTGTGCCGTGCGGGGGGGCGCGCGTCCTGCAGCTGCTGGGTGATCGTGCCGCTCCTGCCGAGGCGCTCCTTCTCCCCACCCGAGCTCCCAGCACGCGCGCCATCCTCCTCCGAGTCAGTAGACCGCTCCGTCCCGCTCTCCTCCGAAGTCCCACTCTCGACGCCCCTCCACCCGGCGGCCAAGAGCGCGCTCTTGCGCCGGCCCTGCTGCTCCGCCCAGACGGGGGACACCCTCCTGGCGTGAGTGGGCGGCTGGGGCCGCGGGGGCCGGGAGGGCGCGGGCGGGGTCGCCTGCTGCTGCTGCTGCTGCTGCTGCTGCCGGGCATGCTGAGGTTGCGGCAGCTGCGGGCCCGGAGCGGGCTCAGCGGACCCCCGCAGGGCGCCCCCCAGCGCCGACGTGGCCAAGTTGGTGCTGCTCCTCCTCGCCGCAGCAGCCGCAAACACGCCCGCGGTCGTCGTCCCCCTTCCGCCCATCGTACCGAAGGAATGGACGCTCCCGGTGCAGGAGCTCCCGCTGCCCGAGCTGGTGCGCAGCCGGGGCGGGGGCGGGTGGGCGAGTGTGTAGGTGTACGAGGGGTACGGGTCGTCGGCCGCCTCTTGGCCGTCTGGGCCTTCTGCGCCCGGGGGGTCCGAGGGGTCCAAGGGGTTACCGGTCGCGCTGTTTTCGCGGGACTGGCCCGGGCGGGGCGAGCCGGCCGGGGACGGGCGCGGGGAGAGTGTGCGGGGCCGGACAGATGGACCCAATCACGCCGAGCAAGCGCGAGCAGGATCCGGAGCGAGATATTGAGGTGCGTATGCTTCAATATATGCTGAATGATTACATCTGACTGTGTCTCCCAGGATGACTATCAGCCATGGTAAGGGTCATACGCAAGGGCTACTGGGCAGTGAGGGCCAGACCACGATTAGCATATGGCGGTCTACGCACCTCAGCTTTACACGCCCCGACATAGTATCAGGAATCACCGTAAGGACAATGTCGCAGCAAGCGCTCTTCATGTCATTATAATCTATTACGATCATATCCGCGCCGCTCAGGCCAATTTCCAATCGGGCCAATCGCGACTGTGAGCTGAGACGGCCCCATGTGCTCAATCCGTGGCATGCCCCGCATCGCCGCCCACATATTCCAATGTGTACAAGATATGTTCATTCTGCTATCGAGCTGGAAACAGCTCGAGTCGGTAAGTCGATCTAGATCAGTATTTCCGTTGTAGCTGGTCGGCGACGGGCATGGACGGGGAGAGGCGCGGGGATGAAAATGACGCAGACATCCAGATCCAACTCCATGCGCGCTGCTCCTTCACAGCCAGCGGCACACTCGCCAGACGGGATGTAGCTCTTGAGCCGGGGACCAGAGCACACCGTAGAGAAGGTCTTGCAGCATAGATGAGAGTGCAAAAGTACATGTGACCGCGCAAGAGCGGAACGGAGGTGAACCTGATGAAGACAGGACTACTACACCACAGAGTTGGCCCCGTTTGCTCCCGATGACAGCAAACCCTCAGCTGCGGCTCAGTTGCCACCAAGCCGGGTCGGCATCGACGTCCACCTTATCTTAGCAGCCTACTCCAATTGGAGGGCAGGCGCCTCTTCTCCTGTCAAGAGTCTCAAAGACATTATCTGCGCAGCCGATGATGCCGATTATTGAGCTGGGGCGGAAATCAGGGCAGGGTGTGGAACGGGATCAGCAGCGGAAAACTGGACGACAGGAGTGAGCGGCGTTGCGTGCACGAATTAGACGTGTATCCTGACCGCCTGTCAAGACTCCATTTTCAATCACTGACTCAGTAGTCTTGTCGTGTGGACGTCAGAACGGGCATGATCCATCGCCTGCCCATCGGGTGACCCGCCTGCAACTGCACAGCGCGGGCGCTTCCGTCCGAATTCCTTTCGATTGGAAACAAAACCCCCAGAGGCAAACTCTTCCCTTGCCTTACGCTTTGTATCGGTAGCAGCAGCATGCATATTCTCTCACTCCTTATCACGGCGCTCTGCTCTATGCTGGTCCTTGCCTCCTACTTGCCCAACCGTGAAATTCGCGCTCGAACACCTGCGCCTTCCAACTCTCCGTGTAGTCCTGTCACAGCTTCGGATTGTCCTATGACGAGGTAAGAACGTTCATTCCTGAAACCTACTGCCTCTGCTGAGGCGCTTGTTGTTAGTCTCTGCGGGGACCCTCTGCAGACCACCGACTCCAGTTTCGGCTGGGTTAATTGCTATTATTTGCCGGGTTATGGTGGTGATTGCGCGTACTACCCTACAGTGCGCTGCACTCTGCGGAACCTCGGATCATTGGTCCTGATATATCACTTTCAGAATGGACTTTTCGCCGCCTACAGTGGTGGATACAAGCAGTGCTGCACATCCTACATCGGAACTTGCTCTTCCGTATCGAAGCGGTCTGTAGACGCAGAAGGCCTGGAGATGAATCTCATGGCGCTTGCGAAACGCGAGCCGGATCTGGAGCGAGATATCGAGGTGGGTGGAAGTTATATCCAGTAGATTAATCTATCAGCTGACTGTGCGCTAGGACAGGAAACAGCCGTGGTAGGTGCGCTATGCACGGAGGCTTGGCGTTAAGATCAAAGGTACTTGATTGTAAATGCCCATCATGGTACCGTCGGTACCCTTATACAATACGTGCGATAACTACACCTTCCTATAGTGACATCTCTAATCATCCGGACATGCGTAAATTCTCAACTCGAATGATTTCCTTGCAGGATCCTCAGGTACTGCGCATCGTTCGGGATCAACTCTGCCCCACGGCGGAATATTTTCCTCGAAGGCAGGTCCGGGCCTTTATTTCCCCGCTGTCAACGACGTAGCTGAAACATGTGACATCACCCTTGAAAGGGATCCAAGGAAGGAAGGAAGAACACACAGTTGTCAGGGTGCCCACAAAGGACTCCATCGGTGGGGTCCGAAAGAAGAACCAGGCACGCTGACGCTATCACGACGGTAGCATAGTAGGCGCCGGGTTCCGTGACGATCGCTCAGTAGGAGAGATCGTCGAACGTGACGGTGCTGGTCCTTTGAAAGGACTTGACCGTCCTTTCCTTTGCAGCGACACTAAGCCAGTAATTAGAGTAGTATCTAATCGAACGATGTTGTGCACTAGCAAAGAGTGAGAGAGAAATTCGGCTGGAGCCGACCACGTGTAAGGTACGGAACGAATAAAGACGATCCATTGCGCTGCATGTGCAGCAATTCCCTACTCAGGACATGACAATGCCCAACATGGGCGAGCCCTCACATCCTTGCTTCTCGCACCGTTTATTCGAGTATAATGTGCAAGTAGATGATACTGTATGCTGATTGATGCCGTACCGCTTCAATCTCGAATGGGAAGTTGCAGGTCAAGAAGTTGTGCAAGCAAGTGCGAGTTGAGATGCAGAGGACGAAAGCCGTACTGAAAGCCAGATTTGTGGAGGAGACATAGAGCAGTTTGTCTTCGATGGTTGTTCGAGCGCTTGTATATATGGAGGTCTCAGACTGAGATGTGTGGGCTCGTTCGGGACGCGACGCGACGCGTCGCGCGTTGTCCCCCTTTTTCTTCCGGATTGCGGGCATGGCATCGAAATAGAGCCCTTGCGCCGACTGTGCCCTGACAGAGGAAAACTCCCACAGAACGCGACCCAATTTTCTTTCGCCGGAACCGGCGTTTGTTGCGCCACAGTCATCGACAGCTTCCTTTACGAATCTTGTTCTACTAGACCCTATTCTGACACGCAGTAAAGATGATCTTCACAATGCGCCATTACAAACTGGTATTTACACCTGGAAAGCCAGGGTCAGGGACAGCCCCGGCCGTCCCCCCTCTTTCAACGCTCCTCCATCACCACTCACTGACCAGCTCGGCACGATGCGTGTCCTCTCGTTTCTCCCCGCCGCGCTTTGCTCTGCTCTTGCACTCGCGTCTTACATGCCAGACAGTGGGATTTGGGCTCGCGACCCGGCGCCTTCTGCCGCTCCGTGTACCGAGGTGACGGCAGCAAACTGTCCCCAGACGAGGTAAGCAGACGAGCCATCTCAGACTTGCTACACTCTAATGCCTTGTTGCAAGTCTCTGTGGTGACGGACTGAACCATGGTACCTACTTCAGCAACCTGGTCGAGTGCCTCTATCCCCCCGGCACTGCGAGATACGCCTGCAACTATTACGTTTCCGTACGGTATATGTGGCGTTATCTAGCCTGTCGTCTGACATTCTCGGCTTAGAACGGCCTACTTTCGGGATACACTCCCGGCGACCAACAATGCTGCCCCCTGTACATCGGCACATGCACCTCGGCGTCAAAACGCGCTCTCCCCGAGGCCCTGGATTTCGAGCTGGCGCTTGCCCGGCGCGAGCAGGACATGAAGCGGGACATCGAGGTGCGCTTCACACCAGCGTTTGACATGACTCTGTCAGCTGACCGTGCGCCAGGACGAGAACCAGCCGTGGTAGGGGAGTGATGTAACGAATCTCAGGGCCGGACTGTGACTGCAGTGGCGCGTTCCGTTCTCTCTTAGGGAGCGCGGATGTTGGACTCTTGATATGCCCTTGCTGAAAGCCAATGGGCATCATACTACACTCGTTTCTACACTCGTTTCTACACTCGTTTCTGAACTACTATCATACGTGCCGCTCGGCCAAATTTCTAATGAGCCTATGTTTGATAGGCTGACCTCCTGTCAAGACGCCAGATCACGCGTGACCTATCGCCTTGTCCATCAAGTGACTCGCCTGTCCCTGCACAGCACGTCAAATTACGACACCCATCTAGTCAGCGGGCGCTTCCGCCTGACCATATTGGTCCTTTCGATCGGAAACCAGATCGCCGGACACTAGATTTCTCCCGACTTGCATGCAGTGCAGGTTCGCTTCATAACTGGCAAACGAGTGTTGGATGAAGACGCTGCGCATCTATCCCTTGCCCTCCACTTCGTATCTGTAGCAGCATCTTGTCTATCCTCTCACTTCTCCCCGCTGCACTCCTCTCTATGCTGGTTCTTACATCTTACCTACCGACGGTGAAACTCACGCTCGATCGCTAACGCCTTCCAACTCCGTATACTCCGGTCACAGTTTCCGACTGTCCTCTAGTGAAGTTAGGACATTCATCCTGGAGCCTACCGCATCTGCTCAGATGCGTCTTGTTAGCAGAGACTCTGCAGTGACACTCTGCAGACCACCTCCTACAGTTACGGTATGTTTGATTGGATTGTTTGCTATCATCTTATAGGGGAGGCTGGTGATCGCGCGTACTTCCCTGTCGTGCGTTGCTCCCTGTTGTACCTCGGAGCATTCATTGGTCCGCATACATCACATTAGAATGGTCTTTTCGCGGCCTACAGTAATGGATACGAGGACTGCTGCCCATCCTACATCGGAACCTGCTCGCCTGCATCGAAGCGGTCTGTAGTCTGTAGACGCAAAGGCCAAGGAGATGAATCTCATGGCGCTTGCCAAACGCGAGCCGGATCTGGAGCGAGATATCGAGGTGGGTGGAAGCTGCATTCTGTAGATGACTATTTCAGTTGACTGCGTTAGGACGACAATCAACCATGGTAGTGGGTGGTGCGAGTAACGCGTGTGTGCCGTGTTGACACAGCAGCCTGAGATCTTCTCCCACGCGTTGTGCTACTACTGTCTTAGGGTTAAGTTAGTTCAAATTCGAAGACGCGACGCGGGTGCCGGGCATCCACCCACCGATGCTTGGGGTCCAAAAATAGTGCAGCCGGCGCCTCCCTGCGCTTATGTGGAAGGCTCCGGCAGAACGCGACCCTTTGCGGTCAGAACCCGCGTTTGCTGCGGCACACTGTCATTATTATTGACAGCTTCCTTTGCGAATAAGTTACAGTTTTAAGGCCCTATGATAGTCTGACACCCAGTAACGGTGACGGTCACAATGCGCCACCACAAATCGGTATTTACACCTGGAAAGCCAGGATCAGCTAGGCCGTCCCCCATCGTTCCTTCCATTAGCACTCACTTGGCCGCCCTGCACAATGCGCATCCTCTCGTTTCTCCCCGCCGCGCTCTGCGCTGCTCTTGCACTCGCCTCTTACATGCCCCACGGTGGGATCCGGGCTCGAGCACCGGTGCCTTCTTCCGTTCCGTGTACGGACGTGACGGCTGCAGACTGTCCCCAGACGAGGTAAGCGCACGAACCACCATTTCGCACTCACTAAACACTAATGCCTTGTTGCAAGTCTCTGTGGTGACGAGCTAGGCGGTACTAGCATCTTCAGCATCTTAATAGGATGCGACTATCCACCCGGAACTACGGAATACGCGTGCTCCTATGTTGCAGGCGTACGCCATATGTCGCTTTTCTGACGTGTTTCTGACATTCTGGGCACAGAGCGGCGCACGGGTGACGTTCACTGCCGGCTTTGAGCAATGCTGCCCCCTTTCCATATGCACCTCGGCATCAAAGCGCGCTCTCCCCGAGCCCCGGCATTTGGAGCTGGCGCTCTCCCAGCGTGAGCAGGACATGGAGCGGGATATCGAGGTGCGCTTCAATTCCAGAGTTAAACATGCCTTTATCAGCTGACTGTGCGCCAGGACGAGAATCAGCCGTGGTAGGCGAGCAAGCCTTCCGTAGGCCCGGATCGCGACTGCAGTCTCTTAGAGAGCGCCGATGTTGGACTCTTGGTGCCCTTGCTAAGCCAATGGGCATCGTACTACACTCGTTTCTACACTGATGAAACCACAACTCTTGAGCCGCTCGGCTCAATCTCTAATGAGCCGGCCCTAGGGTATCCATTTCACTGGCTGGGGCCTTCACCCGTAGCCGAGATACGGACCAACTCTGCTCCACGGCAGAACACTCCGCTCGAACAGCAGGGGGCTGGGGTTTCAGTTCACCGACGTCAACCCTGGCGTACCGTAAATAACTCACCAGGTACAGTAAGGGTCACGCACTAAATTGATTAAGAACTAAGGGTGATGGGAGGGCTCCGCAAGGAGGGTCTCGACAGGTGGTGCAGCAAAGCGCCTCGGAGCTTAGGACCTTCCAGTGGCAGCGTCTCACGCAAAATTACGGCTTGCGGTTGCGCAACTATGAAAAGAAGCTTCTCGGCGTGTGGGACACGTTACCGCTAATAGCCCGATTGTCAGCCTTCCTGCGCTATGGACAAGAATCGCCATATGTATCTTATTGTACAGTTTTTTTTTTTCCGCATCAGTCAGGTCACCACCGGCCTTTTCCTCTGCCCAAGAGCACTGCTACCCTTTACTTACTGGATGACTTGCCGTAGACGTAGATACGTAGATGATTTTGTCGTCGTAGATGCGCCACATAGGGTCTGCCGAGCTGCTGTCAGTTTTCAGACTCCGACGCAGTCGTAGGTGGGAGGTTGAGAACAATTTATAATAGCCAACCCGAGAACGGGTCCTCAGCGGGGCCACCCGGATTTGGCGTCGGAACCGGCGTTTGTAGCAGCGTGACAGCATAGGGATCCTCTCGAGTGTATACATTTGTTGTCCCCATTCCAACGAGAAGGAACATCATTGACAGCGACAATACGCCACCTTAGGGCACGGGACTTGTATGAAAAGTTCAAATGGCCTCTTACACGCCCTCTCGCCGCCCGTCACTTCCCATCCCCGCACCGGTACCATGCGCGTCCTCTCCTTCCTTGCCGCTGCCCTCTGTCCTGCTCTCGCGCTCGCATCGTACCTGCCCGACAGTGCGATACGGGCCCGAGCACCGGCACCTTCTAGTTCTCCGTGCACCCCTGTAACGCTCGCCAACTGTCCACAATTGAGGTGAGGGCACGAGTCTGCACCACCCTTATAGGTATCGCGCTCTAACGCCCTGCTGCTAGTCTCTGCGGGGATACTTCGTCGGGTGGTATAAATATAGGGATCGGCACCAACGCCAACGTGGTGTGCACCTATTACTCGGGGTACATCTGCGAGTACGTTACGGACGTACGTCATGTACCACCGCGATTATGATTTGTGCCTAACATGCCTGCTGCTCCAGAACGGCTTGTTCGTCGGAGTCACTCCTGGACATGCGGCATGCTGCCCAGCCTACATTGGAACATGTTCCGCACTTTCAAAGCGCGCCGTGCCTAAGGCCCGGGACATGGAGCTGGCGCTCAGCCAGCGAGCAGAGGATCTCAAGCGGGATATCGAGGTGCGCAATCCAAATTTGAGATAATTCGGTCAGCTGACTGCGCTTTAGGACGTGCTCCAGCCGTGGTAGGGGAGTGTTGCTGCATGGAGCAGGGATAACGAGCGAAGGATCCGTAAGGTCGGGATGGCTTTGCCAGACAGAGGGATATGGCACACATGAGCCTACAATAATAAATGCGCCTACCAACTGTTGGCCGCGACTGCCGTGTCTAGTCTGTGCCACAGCACAATAAGTACCGTCCCTTCGAAGAGAGGGTCCAGAGTCTTCCTTTCTCCGTTATCACCACGGGTGTCATAAATAGTCCATGCAGGTAGCGTCGCCCCGTTTGGCGGTCAAAGAACAGAGGTAGAACATCAGCTTGTGCGTCGCAAGTGTGATCGTACAACAGCAGCGCGTGCGCGTCGCTCAGGGACAAGAGACGTGGCGTAAGCTTCTGAAAGCACTGCCACTAACAATGTCCCTGTCGCGCTCCTCTGTGTGCTGCGAGCCAGGAAGCACTAGGTCGTGTCGGGCCGCTAATGCTCCAAGCAGCTCAGCCTTGATTACTACTTTGGACCGTCTCTCCATTAGTCCCTTGCTGTCTTAATATCTGCTTCACTAGAGCGCCCGATAGGAGTCGGGCACCTGACGCAATCTGCGAAGATACCGTATCCGCTGACGATCATTCTGAGCGCATATACCCACGAGTCGCCTCGTCGACGCGCCTAGATTGCCGGGATGTTCAACGGCGGTGCGGGGGACAGCACGCCGACAACGCCACGTCCTGGTACTCCGCTTGGCAGACTTGAAGAGCGAGGTACGATCAAGTGAATCTTATCCATGAGTCGTGTCTCAATAAACCCACAGATCCCGCGCTTGCCTCCGACCCCAAGTATCGCCGCTATGCTCAGCAGGTGGACAAGTGCCTCGCGACCTTCGAGACCATCAACGAATGGGCTGACTTTATTAGCTTTTTGACGAAGCTGCTCAAGGTGTGTTTGGACCGCCCTCATCTCCAGATCACTGCTGACCTGTTGTCGACGATAGACGTTCCAGTCATTCATGCAGTTCAAGGAGATACCGAGAAAGCTCACTGTCTCGAAGCGACTTGCTCAATGCCTGAATCCGGCGTTGCCAAGTGGGGTGCATCAGAGGGCGTTGGACGTGTATGCGCATATACTGGCTGTGCTTGGGGTGCGCCTTAATCGACAACGCTCTATGATTGACCGGCTAACCCAACTGCGCAGCATGATGGCCTCGCTCGAGATCTCCAGATATGGTCCTCCGGGCTATTCCCGTTCTTTCAGTCTGCCGCAACGTCTGTCAAGCCAACGCTGCTCAACATCTACGATACACACTATCTGCCGCTGCAGGGACAGCTGCGACCCGTGATGAAGGCGTTTATCCTTGCCCTACTCCCCGGGCTGGACGAAGAGACAAGCGAGTTCTTCGACAAGGTCCTGAACCTCCTCGACCGATTGTCCGGAACAGTGTCGCCCGCATTCTTCCTACAGAACCTCTGGCTGGTTCTCTTGACGACTCCTTCTGCCCGCTCCTCGGCGCTCAACTACCTATCCAGACGACTGCCCAAGTTAAAAGCAGACGAAGACATCACGCCAATCGTTGGGCATGATCTCGGTCTCATGGTCCGCGCGTTCGCTGCTTCTCTAGAGGACGAGAACCTTCTGGTCCGACGAGGCGTCATGGATATCCTTGTCCAGTCTCTCCCAGTCGATAGCGTGGCGCTCAAGAAGTGCTCGCCTGAGGACCGTATACTGTTGATGAAGGCAACGGTCAGCGTCGTGCTGCGACGAGATCTGTCTCTCAATCGCCGACTGTATGCGTGGCTACTGGGCCCCAGCGACAGCAGTGATACCCAGGTCGCGTACTTCTGCCAGAGTGGACTTGGCCTGTTGGAGGAAACTCTGAAGGTATTCACTCACCATCTGCATTGTATCATTATTCATTTGTATACAGAGTGAGATGAGCGACATTCAGAGTGGAGAGCGAGAAACGCGTCCTTACAAGATATTCATATCGTTGTTGGACAAGTCGGAGATTGGCAATCCTCTCACCGAGCGCCTGTGCCTGGACGCGCTCAAGGGCTTGAAGCAGGCCATTGAGTCAGATGAAGGTGAAGACAGCGACGTTCTCCTCACAGCGAACACCCTCTACGAAGCAATGGAGCCATCAATCGTCTGGCCACGACTCTTCCAGGCTGCGATGGACGACATCAACTCTGACAGAGATGCGTTTCCGGTGAGTTAATCTGAAAGCAGCAGACTTTGATCCTTACAACATGCGACATGCAGGCTATCGATATGCTTCAATTCATCTTGTCGACATTCCACGTCCGCGATGAGGAGATAGAACAAGTTCATCTTCCGTTGTTCTTTGCTGCTGTCTGTCAATTGGCAAGGGTAAGCCATCCTGCTCCATTTAGATTCGTTGTGTAATTTGTTTTCATCTAGGCTCTTGCGGAAAGTAATACCTTTAGCGAGAAGATTGCAGTTACCTTGCCGCTGCTCAAGCTTGCGGTCTCCTTCTTGGAAGAGATGCCCAAAGAGACGCTCTTTATCTGGCCGAATACGAGCAGCAAGGAGACCAACACCGCTGCATCCGCCTTGACCAAGGCATATGCGACATATTCGTACGCAGGCACTCCCGAAGCAAGCTCAGCACTTGCCGCCTCCTCACCTTTCGCTTCATCCTTCCAGGATATTCTCGTGTTAAGCACTTCATATGCTGACAAGCTTGTGGGTCATCCAAGCTTGCGGGAGAGCATAGGCACTGCGATCTTGTTGCTTCAACATATGGCCGATATTCTGGAAGGCGATGTAATTTCAATCGAGTGGCAGCCATCGAAGTGGTTTCAGACATTGTTCGATGCATTCGCACAGGTACGTCCAGACATGATCCGAAAGCCGTGAATGCTTATCGCCTTGTACAGTCTTCGACCTTTTATCTTGTCGATGGTTTGGTCACTCTCAGCGTGACTTTAGCAAAGGCCCATGTCACCCCCCAGCTGGAGCTCGATAGTCGCCCTTGTGTCGTCGCCATTGTGACGCAGCTTCTTCATTATCTTGAGCCACATCGTGCACCGTGTCATACGAGGGCATCAGAGCTCATTTGGGCTGTTGACTCGATCGCGGGCCATCATCACGTGGAGGCGGTTATATGCCAGGGCTTGACGACAGGGACAGTACAACAGCGGAGCAGTATGTTCGAAGCATTCGGAATACTATGGCGGCTCACCGGTGAGGAAGGTCTGCACAGGCTATTCGCAGGGGACTGACTTGACCTCAGATGATGCGCAGATGCCTGGTTTCCGATTGAAAGCGCCGATGCTCATCGTTTTGGAAAGTCTTAAATCCGAAGATCCACACTTCCGCCGCACAGGCGAAACGTGGATGCGATGCAGTCTGAAATCATATCATCGGTATGTACAAATTGACGGCGAATCTCAATCAAACCTCATCTATGTTTAGCATTCTTGACCCAGTCCTGCATGATCTTATCGGACCAGCCTATAGCGGTGTTACCCGCATCTTCTCATATCAAGGCCTTCAGGTTCAAGAGTTCGAGTACGAACGCGCTATCGATCAGAGTCGAGTGTTATATCTGCTGGAGAACTTGCTGTCTTTGGTTCGCTTTGGCGGTCAGGGTTTTGGCAAGTCGGTCAAGACGAGCACTTTACCTGGTTTCCTTGTCTCCGATAGCAGTGAGCATTCTTTGTATCATCAGCATCATCCGATCAACCCTAATGCATCTAGGCAATGGCAAACGCAAAGCAACCAACTATCTGGAATTGCTTATCGATGTCTTCGTTCGGTGAGTCCTCCAACTCCGTGCACAAGAAGGCGTACCGATCAGGAGTATCTGTAGCTTTCTTCAGAGCGAACCAAGCGCCATGCTCAGGCGAACTATGACTTCAGCCAATACTCGCATCCAATCAGCAGCCCTTGACATCCTCCAACTAATCGTCTCCAGAGGCGAGATCGACAAGAATGCGCTCCTCTCTCTTCAACAGAGCGTCGCATCCAAGCTCTACAGCTCTGTTCATACCGCACGATTGGATCTGCAGAACAAGCTGCTCCATATTTTGCATAGTATCATTCTGGCAACGGCGCCTCTCTTACGGGGCTCCCCTAATCCTTCAAAGGCACTGGAGACGGCTAATGAGACCGAGGAGAAGGAGAAGGAAAAGGCGGCGACATCCGACAAAGTATTGGCTCTCCTCATCCAGACCTTGCTCGACGGCATTTCCAAGACATCCAATCGACCTATGTTGCAGCACTGGGTCGACTTCGTCCTGATGACCATACCGCAATTTTCCGACTCGATGCAATTACTCGTTATTCCCCTATCTCAGTGCGTCTCACAGCAGCTGCGAAATGCTCTGCATGACATTCATCGCGCCACGGTGGCGGATGCAAAAGGCAAAGGCAACTTGTCGACCGCTACGAACGACGCCGAGTTTGTTATTCTGCTGAATGCCTTAGAGCGTCTCGTTCTCATGAGTCTGTCTCGCCTTTCGGATGCTCGCGTGAGCGAAGATGACGGCGGGGAGAGGGTTGCGGAGAGTAGCGGTCTCTTCGGATATGTATCGGGAGTATTCGGTGCCGACTCCGGAGTGGGGGGGGCTGACGAGCTGCTTTCCGTAAGTTCGCTGGCCGAAGGTGGATAAGAGCTGATCTCTAAGCAGGCTCGTTCTCCTGGGTATCGTTGTCTGCACGATGCCATTCGAGTCCTCTTCACCACTTCCACAATGCCGATGTGGCAGGACCCGGCGAGTCAGAATGCCTTTACCTCTCTGGGCAACGTCTACAGCCGAACGAAGGCCAGGTCTCGAAAGGTCTTCGAAAGATTGTGGAAAGCGCAGCCTACAGAAGTCCTGGAATCCATCGTCGAATTCTGGCATCGTGATACGGAGCCTACTCTGGTAGGCTGCCCCAGTTGCGGCCGATTTTCATAATGCTCAACACAAAAATAGGGACGAGACAAGATCAACACTGTTACCTTTGAACTGGTTGATTCTCTGACATCGAGCGCACAGACCGTCGTGCATATGGTGTGTGAAAGTGCATTGGCGCGGACATCAATGCAAGTAGATCGGCCAAGGAGATCTGCGATGAATCCATACTTGTATGCCTATGTCCTCTATCCGGATGAATTATACTGAGATTGGTTGTAGATCTGATGTGATCTTGTTTACATTCTTGGAGGAGTACTTCGGGCAGCTCGAGGGGCCGATCGCTGTTCAAGTCTGGTCGCGCACGTTATCGTTGGCGAAGGACATCACCACCAACATGCATGGTTACCGGCAGCAAGTATTTCCTGTCTTGAGGTAAATCTCCCGCACTGGGCACTTCCAATCAGATCCCCTGATCCTGATGGACAGATGCTTGACCGTGCTTGCGGAGCGGCTGGCGCAGAGCACGGCGTTGGACGACAAGAGAATGCGGAGGGACTTCCTGGTGCGTGATCGTTCATGTTCCACGGGTTCGATGCTGACATATCACAGGATGTCTATGTGAAACTACTTGATAGCTGCGTCCTCATTGCTGGACGTTCCTTCGAACAGGGCAACTGGATGCGTCGGACAACACTAAATGTTGACGGACTCACAAAAGGTATGCATCTATGGGGAATGCCGGATTTTTGTCTGACCACACACCAGCCCAATCGGACATCTCGGTAAATGAAAAGCCCGACAGTGCATCCCCGTTAGAATCGGCTCGTTCAGTCTCGGGGAGTGACCTTGTGGGCCAGGTAAGTCTCAGTCAGTAGCCATAGTAAGATGTGCTGAACGGTGTTAGATCGAACAATTCCTGGCCAAGCGCATTCTTCCAAATCTCCGACGCTTCCTCAACGATCCTGATCGTATAGCGGGCGTATGCAGCAATATCGGCTACTACATTACCACGCCGGCTTTAAAAGCCAAACCTGGGTAGGGCGAATCCTCAGTAATAAGACTTTACGCTCACATCTCGCGCAGATCTCTGGACATTTCAGACATCACGTTCATGCTGTTGACGGAGTTGACAAATATTCCCGCGGCTGCAAAGGCTTGGAGACCACCGGTTGGAGAAGTCTTCGCCGACTCGCGCTTCTTTTCGGGAAAGCCAGAATTGGGTGTTCGATGGAAAGGGCTGATTCGACCACTGATGGAGTCGGACAAGGACCGGCTGGTGGAGACTATTCGTAAGTACAGATGGCATAGTACCACAGGCAGCTACTTACAGCGATCTGCAGGGCAAGTCGGCCTCGCTCCTTCAGCGACCATCTTCACAAGCAGAGAAATGGAGTCATTACTCCGGTGCATGACTATTCGTCGGATGACCTACATACTCTTTGCAGGGGAGAAGGACCAATTCCACATGCAGCTGCCAAGTATGCAAGAAAAGGTTGTCGATATCCTCCGTACCAGCAACAATCCTCCGTCGGTACATGCCGAGGTTAGTCGTGTTTGCTCTTCATTGTCTCGATCTTACTGCTTCCAGGTGTATCTCTGCATGAGAGCGATCATGTGCCGCTTCTCCTCCCACAACATTTCTACATTCTGGCCTATCATCCTGGCCGAGCTCGTAGGTGGTCTGTGCGCTCGCTGGCCCTGTTCTGAACTACTTGCAGGTCCGACTCTTCGAGACCGTCATCCTCGAACCTCCAGCAGACAATTCAGAAGATCTGTCTGTCCTATTGGCTGCGTGCAAGTTCTTGGATCTTCTGCTAGTGTTGCAAATGGAAGAGTTCCAGATGTAAGACGGCTCTTCTTGGATGAATTGGGGAACTCAATGCCTTCAGACATCAATGGATGTTCGTCACGGACACGGTCGATGCAATCTATAAACCGGATGACTGGCGACCACAATCATTGATGGATCAACTCGCCGAGGTTGTCAGCAATCTTCCCTCGCAGAAGGTGTGCATTAAGCCGCCCTTGCTCATTCGTTGATTGACGACATCCAGCGTGCGGTGAATGGGAAAGATGACCTGGGTCGTAAACGGAGTGGGACCACGACGGACGCGGCTGTGTCCTCTGTTTCGTCCCCGCTCCGGAAACCGATGCTGCAGAATATGGAGAAGATCACGAGCATCCGCGATCTGCAGCCCTTCTTTTCGCAAGTGAGCATCGCATCGTTCGAAAGTGTGTATGCGAATGGCATGGTGGACTGGGAGAGTGTAGAACGAGGGCTGGCGTGGGAGATGTTCGAGGGCCGATGACCTAACCCTTCTGGCATGTATATGTTAACATTTATCTGCAGCGAATCCTTTTCTGCAGGGTAATAATACTATTGTCGCATTTCATGTCGATGCAAGCTGCGAGCCCTGAGAGATTCGAGATGGGGAACAGTGACGGGTCGACCCACGAGAGAGAACCGGACTTCAATTATATCTTCATATGTAATGGTCTCATGGATAATTTGCCTCTCAGCCAGCCGCCGGGATGCGAGTGTAAAACATGGTCTACAACAATTACGCGCCCTACACAGCTCAAGCAAGTGCTCCTCAGTCTTGGCACGCTTGGTCCAGTCCAGGACACTGCCCCACCGCAGAATATTCCCTTCCAAAGGAGGGCCCGGGGGGTTACGTGTGCGCTTCGATTCGGGGCCAGATTGCCATAAATAACCCAGCAGCTAACACTAAGTTACCCGTAAAATGAATGAAGGACAAGGGGAATATAAGGTTGTGGGGGCGTCGGAATCAACAACCCGGCTGCATGTGGCATGTGAAGTGACAGCTAGGCACATCGTTTGAGGTTACGCCGACAGCACGTTAGACGCCCGATCCGATAGACCTTGCGGTGTCTACATTTGTCGGCTCTTGCGGCCCTGCCCCTTATCGCGCCGCTGCAGGGTTCTGTCGCCATTGACAAGCCGGAGTGTCGGCAGTCCTGGCACGGTTGACCGCCGCGAGCCACACGCAGCATCCCCACCAACACTCGTACCCAAGTACCAGAACAGAGATAGATACCATGGCCCTGAGGCGGCGTATCCAGACATGTATCTACAATAGCAAGGCTGCAATGACGACAAGATGGGGCTGGGCAATTACTGGAGGACAGGACAGGAGGGGGATGAGGGAAGCCTGGGAAGCGTGCATAGGGGATGTCCGTACAATGTGTTCGTGAGGAAGGAATGTCAGGATAGACACTACATGATTTCTGCTAAGGTGATTTGGGGGTCACTTTTGCGGTTTTGGGGGAATAAGGCTATAAGCCGAGTTGGTTCCAGTACAACCGAGTAGTACAGCGGGATGTCCGGCATCGGGAATAAGATGAGAAGGAGTGAATAAGATGAGAAGGTGATTTGGGTGGGGATGGAGAGAGTCCTTGGGGAATTAGGAAGCGGAGAAACGAGAAGGAATATTGCTGGAAGGGATCTAGTTTTACTTTTCCGTGACGATCGTAAGTCGACGTTGAGCTGCATTAGCTGGCGAACCGAGGCTCTAGGGATGGATTCGGTCGGTTACGATTCGGTCAGGTCATGACCGGTTCTCTGTTTTCTGTATGATGCGGTCACAGTCAGGTTACGGTCAAGTTACAGTCAATGACTGGTTCAGAACTGGTTATAACCGGTTATATTGGGAGTCTAGTCATCGTCAAAGATAAAGTCTGTGCTGTTTGCCTCACTTGCTTCCTGCCATATCTCCTGGTCAATCTGTTGCAGTCGGAGCTTTCGGAGCTCTGTTGGCTCCAGGGAGCTAGGTCGCTGCCTTCGATAAGCCGCTTTAAGAAACTGCAGTGCCTCGAAGCGACTTGAAGAGAGCCGGTTTCGATTTCTGGTATCCGTGTTTGCGGCACTGCTCCATACACGTTCTACGGCAGTTGCGGAACCTTGAATAGCGAGATAGTCCATAGCCATGCGTGACAAGGCAGGATAGGTGGTGCGTTGTGCGTACCAGTACAGAAGGCTGTCTGGACCACCTGAATCTGGGTGTGGTGTCGCCTCTTCCTTCAGATAACGCAGGCATTCAGGTATTGGAAGTGAAGTTGTTTGCCAAAGATTGCCCCAGAGCGGAGCGACTGTGTTCACAGCAGGTGCTGCAGTGTTTGCAGTCATATAGACACGGTCAAATGTCTTGATGAATGCACCACGCGCTTGCTGTGCTAGCGTCACATTGGGGTTGGAAGGCGACTTGTCGGACCACCATGTGTCAAGGTACTTCATCTTAACATATGGTGTCAAGATCATTGCAATCCCATATGCATCGGTCTTCTCCATTTTCAGATAGTAGGCACCAAGCTTGTCAATGCCCGCGCGAAGGACTGCACACATATCGGGATCATTGGCATACTTGCCATCCTCTAGCTGCTCCCATTCAGACATGGGATACTCGAGGGCCGGAATTGCCAGGTGAAGTGTTGGGTGGCTGTCAGCTGAAAGCGCCTGCTGCCCTCGGTGTGCAATGCTGAGGATTTCGGCTATCTGCTCAAGACGTGTCCACCCCTCCTGCGTGATCCGAAATTTTGCAAGCTTGTCGGCATGATCGGGGAAGAGAAGGACGGAATCAAGTGAAGTACGCAGTTCTAACGCCCGCCTAAGCATGAAGTAGGTGCTCGACCACCGTGTGCGGACATCGAGAATGAGCTCAAGAGCGCCTACCAGCTCGCCGGCTGAATTGCGTTGAAGCTTGCGATGAATTGCTTGTGCCGTCTGAAAAGCATCACGACGTGATGATGATGATCGCAGTGCAACAACAAGCCCACGGAGTGCAACCACAGGATCGCGCAAATCTTCAGGTGTGAGCTCAGCTTCGGTCGCAGTTGTTGCGTTATCATATGCCGGTTTGCGGACCATCATCTTGAGCATATCGACCACGGCAAGGTTGTATACATGTGCCATACAACGGATATGGTTGGACTCGGCATTGAAGACTTCAGGACTGATGCCGTGCTGATGCAAGTGCTGCGCCAAGGCAGAAAGCATTGTATCGTTATTGGATGCATTATCGGTTGTGATCCAGCCAATCTGATCGACAATGTGCATCTCCGTAAAGAAACTGAACACAGTCTTCGCCAGGTTCTCGCCAGTATGAGAGCCATGGATGATCCGGAATCCAATGAGATCTTCTACAAGCGACCACTTGTCATTGGTCGTAGTGATATAGTGGGCTTTGGCGCTGACGTAGGACTGCATTGAGCTATCGCTCCAAGCATCAATTGTAATGCTCTTCCGGCCTGGAGTTGCATGCAGGCGTGCTCGGATCTGTTCCTTCTCATAGACTGACTGCCTCATGGCAAGTGCAGTCAGACCCTTCCGGCCAGGGAGATCATGAAGGGCAGTATCCGGTCGAAGCAGGCGGACAAGCTCTTGAAACTCCGGTCGCTCCACAGTGATGAAGGGCAGATCAAGTGCTGCAATGAGGCGAAGGCAGGCATGCTGGAACCGGGTGTGGGTATAGCGCTCCATATGCTGAACGTGCTCATCGAGGGTAGACTGGGCCGGAACGGGTGCTTCACTGCTTGCTGTGGATCCGCTTTCACGCAGGGTGAACTTCTCCCATGATGTCTTATGAAAGGACCGAAGGTGTGCACGCAGAGTAGTGGTCCCACTATTTCTGCTCAGTCTGCCATGGTCATCCGGAAGGCTGGGATCCGTGCTTGATTGCTTCCTGTTGAGTATCAGACACAGATCATATAGCTGTGGTAAATAGATGGCGCACCGGCAGAGCTTACACCAGCGACTCTCCTTATCCCCCTCCAGCTCTGTGAAGTACCCATGGATGGCAGCAGTGCGACGCCGTCCAGTCCGCTTCTTTACAGGTGGTATATCGATATCAGAAGGTTCACTAAAGTCTGCCTGCTCGATGCTGCGAGTGCTGCTTTCCGTGGTTTGACTTTCTCCTATTGTCTGGCTGGAGCGCTCTCCCACATAACGGACATCTGTGTAGCTGTTAACCTCTGGCAGTTGTTACAAGCCAAACTTTGCGCACCATCATCATCCCACTCCTCAACAGGCACAGGAGTAAGCGAAGTCCGATCCATTGTAGCCAGTACACAACGTTTGACCACATCACCTGCCATATTTGTCGCTGTGGAGCCCTGAAAATTCTTCCGGATGTAAACAGCGGATGCATTGCCCTTGACCGGTTCTGAACCGGTCATAACCAGTTCAAACTGGTTCACAAATCTCAGAACAGGCGGTCATGGTCACGGTCATGGTTACATGACCGAACCGAAACTGAACCGGAAGACCGCGGTCAAACCAGTTCGGTCATGACCGCGATCCATCCCTAAACCGAGCGCGGGGGCCGTGGACGCCTGGAACGGGCTTATCCACGCGACTCATGTATCGTTGCTTTCCTACTGTGGCCCCGGGCTCTCCGAAACACAAGGTCAAGATAGTGTGAAAACTACTTGGCGGCAGGCCGTCTTCATCGCCGCCGGGTGTGACATAATCACTTCTGTTGGAGGGATATGTGCAATGCGGGGTGTGCCTGGGCCCTGGCTTGGCAGAAGCGCTTGTTACGTTACCCAGCTGCCGCTGTTCCCAGCGCGGCCTCATGGCTGTGCGTTTCATTGCTCAATCAAGCCCACGATCGTGCGGTATGAAGTATACATATTGTCGATATGAATCCAGTCGCTGCGTGCTGATGATCGCTTGCGGGCAGCCTCGCGGATCAGTTGCTAGTGCACGTGCCCCGTGATGGACCTTCCCTTGCCGCCGCTCGGCATTCGGGGAACAGAATCCGGGGAGGGCACGTTCCGGGGTACTTGCCTCCCCTTCGTGTCTGTGCTCTCAGACGCAAGGCTGATGCGGAAGCGAGCCCGAGGCTGGCGCAGGGCCGCCGGGCGTAGGAAGAGAGGGAGGTTCCTGTCTTTGACAGAAGAGAAGGAGGGAAAGGAGGGCACAGGGCGCGCGGGGTGCGTGTTCATATGCAACCAACCACTGGAACGTTCCTGCTCTGTATAGGTTGGTGCCGCTACACGCCTGAGTGATCTGGAATACGTACACCAGCCAGGAGCCGAAGGGGCAGGGGCACCGCTGGGTCGAAGAAGGGGTGTTGTTAGGGCCCGGGGGTCGACCTCTCGAGGAAAGCAGGGGAGGGAAGGGAGGATACGATGGGGAGGATGCGGCCTTGATCCCCTGATCCCCGGGGAGGGTACATATAGCCCGAGCAGGACTGGTGCTGGCCCCTGGGACGTCTGCCTGCGCTTAGCCGTTAGGCGCTCGGGTGATGCGGAGGCGAGCCGGGAGCCGGGGTGTAGAGCGAAACGGGCACGCGGTTGCCGTCTTCTACAGGAGGGAGGTATGAGAGGATACGATGCGATGCGATGCGATGGTCCGCTGGCCAGGGGCGCGGGGAGGAGTCATATACGGTACCTCGATATCGAGCACTACGGGCAACTTAGGGCATCGACGTACTGTCGCTGTACGAGCAGGATGACGCCCGCGGGGGGCGGAGGCGAGCTGGGAGCCGGTTCCAAAGTGACGACGGACGGTTGGTTGGGTATCTGGAGTGCTAGCGCCTATCGCGAGAACTGAAGTTGCCGTCTCTGAGCATTGGAAGAGTGGAAACAGGAAAAGAGGGCACAGAGGCGCGGGGCACGTGCATGCACGAGGTTGACGGTGAGATCTTGGAGCTCGGTCCTGCCGTTTGGGAGAGGGCAGCATTGGTCCATCAGACGCCGGATGAGCCGGGATAGGACGGCGGGCCGGGGAGCCGGGGAGCCGGGGAGCCGGGGACTGCGGTATGTAGGCGAGGCGGTTCCCTCAGGATTGGAAGAGCTGATGCGGCGGGTAGGGAAGGGAGGGTACGGGCAAGCGGGTACTCTGATGAAGCAGAGGCCCGGAGAGGTTCTCTACAACCCGTCGATATCGAGCACTATGATAGCAGGGAAGGTCTACTGTACTGTACTGTACTGTACTGGTCCCACCCACCCTTGTTGCATTATGATGTATGGGTGTGTCCGTTATGACTCATGACTGGCGGAAGCGGGCGCGGCACCGGGCGCCGCTCAGCTGGAGGAGGGATCCGGGAACACGACTCAGAGACTGGAGTCTGGGTGGGGGGGCATCTTCGAGAGCGTAGAAGAGGAGAAGGGAGGGCTCTGCGGTGGGGACGGTGCACTTGAGGGTTCAGATGTATGTATACAGCACATCGACAACGACATCGACAGCGACAGCGACATCGAGCACTGGCAAGGCGGGGGCGGCCTGCCTACCCTTCGGGGCTTCGCCGCTACGTAGACGCCCGGGCCCGGCCGTGCGGATGCGAGCTGGGAGGGGAAGGCACCGGGCGACAGAATTGATGCCTTGCAGGAAGTGCAGGAAGGGAGGGAAGAGAGGGGACTGGGCGGTGGGAGGTCTGATGGGCCAGTGCCTGTGCCAGTGCCAGTGCCCGGTGCGCGGGGTGCGGGGTGCGGGGGCCAGTCCGTCCTCTGTACATGCTGTGCTGTGCTGTGACCACCGTCGACCGTCGAGGAGGAGTTGTTGTGACCTGCTGGGCGCTGGAACGTCACGGTGCACGTATGCAACGCGCTGTTCAATGCGGAGGGCCGTTCGTCCCTCCGGTCCGGTTCGGCGCGTGCGACCGAGCTCCGTGTTCCGTGTTCCGTGTTCAGTTCGTGCGGCAGGTACTGGCGCCGGTCGCCTGGCCAAGCGGCCTGGGTTGCTGGAGGCTGGAGCAGGCCAGTGGGTGCGTTCGATGTGCATCGGAAAGGAAAGGAAAGGAAAGGAAGGGAATCAGTAGGCTGGGGTTGGGTGGTTAGACAGTAGCAGCAGCTGGTGCGGCCCGGCCCAGCCCAGCTCGGGCGCTGGGGACGCGCGGCGGCCTGCGCGAATCGAATCGAATTGAAACTGGCATCAGACGTCGCGAGAGGCCCGCGCGGATGTCTGTTTCTGTTTCTGTTTCTGTTTCTGGTTCTGGTTCTGGTTCTGCTCGACGGGCTGCTCGACGGTCTGCTTGACGGGCTGCGGAGGATGCTCGAGTAATGAGCTACGCTGAGGACCCGCGGGATCGGGTGAGTCAGCAAGGGCTGCGACACGCGGCGGACTGAGGAGCTGCGGTAGTTCCAGTACTTGTTGTTGTGGTACAGTAACTACTCGGTGCCTACGGCTTGGTTCTGACACGGCCGCGCCAGCGTTGGAGGGCCGGCGGGGGGTCGGCGCCCGGGGGAAGGGGAGTGCCATGCGCCGTCATTGTTGTGCATTGTTTCTGCGCAGGAGGGCGCGGTGTGGGGTGTCCGGACACGTCTGCAGTCTGCGGATTGCGGATTGCGGATTGGGGAGGTGCGGAAAGAAGGTTGAGGAGTAGGAGTAGGAGTGGGCGGGACTGTGTGGGGAGCTGGGCGGACTGGGAGCGGGGAGAGGGATGAGGCGCGGCGGGCTGGCTGGGCGGACGGACGGAGGGGGTGTTGTCCAGAGGGGATCAGGCGCGTTAGAGGGCGGACGGCGCACGTGGTTTTGGGGGCTGAGGTGGGAAGGGACGATGGGAGGGGGGGAGGGGGGGGAGATGCTGGGCCGAAGGCGGGAGGGGGAAAGATGCTGGGCCGAGTGGTGTGATGGTATGAAGAGGAAGTGGGCTGGGAGTGGGTCGTACGACCGGCCGATCGTGCATCGTGCATTGTGCGTCTGCTGGCCCGTCTTCTGCTCACGTGTTTAGGGCAGGTGTGCGGTCTGAAGTGACAGCTGCCAGTGGGCTGGGGAAGGAGGGGAGGAGGAGGGAGGAACGTGGTGACGCGCGCTGGCCAATCAGCCGCGAGTGCGCCCGATGGCTGGGGCCCGATGGGCTGTGCTGTTCTGTTCAATGCGTTCCATGGCCAGCTCCAGTGGAATTCAATGATCGACCGGCTGCTCGGGCGGGAAGGGCGGGAAGGACGGCGCCCTCCTTCCTTCCTTCCTCCCTTCGTTGCCTGCTTCCTAGTCCTTCGCGTGCCGCCCGGCGTTTTCAGAGGCGTCCGTGCGGTGACGGTGACGTGTGGGTGCGAGTCGAGTGCCGTCTTTCAGACAGGCCATTACCGTGACGCTGTGGGGGCGCGTTCCACCCAGCGCAGCCTCTATTTCGGCCGCAGCCCTCTCCTGCCTCCTGCCTCCCTCCGATCTCACGCCCCGGCCTCGCTTCCCTCCTCCCGCCGCCAGCGTGCGCCGCTCGTTGCATTGCACTAGTACTGCAGAGGGTAATTGCGCTCCCTTACGCCTCCTTCCCCTCCCCCCGTCCTCCGCCCACGTCGCTTGACCACATCCCCATCCGCCCGCATCCATCGCCCCCCCCGCCCCCCCCGGCTCCGGTCGACCAGCAACCAGCAACCCCGGACCAGACTCAGCAGGCCAGCAACCGTCCCACCAACGCCGTCCGCTGGCTCGCGGCACGGGAAACGGCCGATCCTCACCCGCTGCTGGCCTCCCTCGCCCTCGCCCTCTCTTCTCCACACGACCACCCTCCTCTCCCTCTGGCCCACAACTCCTCTCCTCTCCTCTCCCGTACCCCTACCCTAACCCAACCGGCCCAGCCCCCCACCCCCACAAGTCGCGCCCGGCTTATAGCTCCTCGAGCAAGTGGGAGCAGGCAGAGGTGCGCCCCCGGCCCCGCTGGCTCGAGCACGCTCCCGGACGTTCTCTTACCCGCTCTACTCTGCTCCGCTCCAGCGCACCACCAGCAACCATCACCGTCACTATCAGTATCAGCACACCTACACGCGCCCCGCTCCCCCTCCCACGCACGCAGAACACGCCAGCCAGTCCCCCCCTGCCCACACTTCTGCCACGCCGCCTTCCACCGCACACTTCCACTTCCACCGCCACCACGACGGTGCTAGCATACCCCTCTCCCCTCGCCCCCTCCCTCCCTCCCTCGCTCCCTCGCTCTCTCGCCTCCCGCCTCCCCCCAGCCCATCCCAGCCCATCCCAACGCATAAAAGCACCAAGACAACACAATGGCCCTGCTAAACCTGCTGAAACGCAAGCCCGCCCCGGCCCCCCTCTCCTCCTCCGCCGCCGCCGACCCGCCCTCCTCCTCCTCCGCCCAGCACTCCGCAGCCGCCAGACCAGGGACAGGGACAGGGACATTGGCGAACGGCCTCCTCCCCCCGCCCTCCATCTCCGCCTCCGCCTCTGCAACCGGCTCCCGCCCCTCCAGCCCGTTCAGGAGGCTGCTGCGCCAGCCGAGCGCACCGGCCTCGGCACCGGGCTCATCCCGCCCGGGCACACCGAGCACGCCGACGACGCCCGTGCCGCCCGTGCCTGCGCTGCCTCCCCAGCAGCAGCAGCAGCGCCAGCCGCAGCGGCCCGAACAACGCTCCCCGCTCCTCCCCCCACCGCGGCTCCTCGCGCCCCAGCTCCCGCGCAACTCGTCAACCCAGAGCCTCCCGCCTTCCGCCTCGGAGGGAGGGAGGGGCGCGCGCACGGGAGGGGGGGGGGATGGGCTGGGGCCGTGGATGCCCAGCTCGGCCCCGGCGAGCCCGGACGTCGAGCGGGCCGGGCTCGAGCGTCCGAAGCCAGGCGCGCGCAGCATCGGTACGGGTATGGGTATGGGTATGGCCGTGGATGCCCAGCTCGGCCCCGGCGAGCCCGGACGTCGAGCGGGCCGGGCTCGAGCGTCCGAAGCCAGGCGCGCGCAGCATCGGTACGGGTATGGGTATGGGTATGGGTATGGGGCAAGGGGTGGGAGAGGGACGGGGACGGGGACGGGGACGGGGGCAGGGGAAGGCGGGGCAGCCGGGGTTAGACATGGGCCTGGGGCTGGGGCTGGGCCTGGGGCCGGAGGGCAGCGAGGGCAAGGACGGGAAGGAGGGGAGGGGGAAGAGAGGCCTGTTTGGCTGGGGGAGGAAGAAGCACTCCTTTGCCCACTCCCAGGCTGAGTTGCCGGCGCCGGGCAGGGGCGATGGCAAGCCTCCGCCGCACCCGCAGCAGCAGCAGCGCCAGCAGCAGCTCCAGCAGCCCAGCCAACAGCACCAGCACCAGCTCCAGCAGCAGCAAGAAGAAGGCACCTTCGCCCTCCGCTCCGTGCGGCACGTGCGCTCCCGCTCCCCCTCCCGCTCCCGCTCCCCCTCAGCCTCGCAGGGCCTGCTCCCCCTCCTCCCAACCCCGTCGCCGCTCAACATCAACATCCCCCGCACACTCTCCCCGCGCCCGTCCCCGCAGTCCCGCGAAAACAGCGCGTCCGGCAACCCCTCGGACCCCTCGGACCCCCCGGGCGCAGAAGGCCCAGACGGCCAAGAGGCGGCCGACGACGCCTACCCCGCGTACGCGTACGCGGACGCGTACACACTCGCCCACCCGCCCCCGCCCCCGCCCCGGCTGCGCACCAGCTCGGGCAGCGGAAGCTCCTGCACCGGGAGCGTCCATTCCTTCGGTACGATGGGCGGCAGGGGGACGACGACCGCGGGCGTCTTCGCGGCTGCTGCGGCGAGGAGGAGCAGCACCAACTTGGCCACGTCGGCGCTGGGGGGCGCCATGCGGGGGTCCGCTGAGCCCGCTCCGCCCGCCCAGCTCCTGCAACCTCAGCATGCCCGGCAGCAGCAGCAGCAGCAGCAGCAGCAGGCGACCCCGCCCGCCCCCTCCCGGCCCCCGCGGCCCCAGCCGCCCACCCAGGCCAGGAGGGTGTCCCCCGTCTGGGCGGAGCAGCGTGGCCGGCGCCAGAGCGCGCTCTTGGCCGCCGGGTGGCGGGGCGTCGAGAGTGGCACGTCGGAGGAGAGCGGCACGGAGCGGTCTACTGACTCGGAGGAGGATGGCGCGCGTGCTGGGAGCTCGGGTGCGGAGAAGGACCGCCTCGGCAGGAGCGGCACGATCACCCAGCAGCTGCAGGACGCGCGCCCCCCCGCACGGCACAGGGACACGGACGCGGCCCGCTCGCCCCGATCGCCAGTGAAGGCTGCTCCGCTGCCCCAGCCCGCGCCGCCCTCCGCCGCGTCCGCCGCGTCCACTCCTTTGGCAGCGGCCGCGCGCGGGAGCGGAGAGGCAACGGATGGCCGCGCGGGATCCCGTTCTCCTACTGCGCCCGCGCGGCAGGTGCCTATGGGCACGGACGGCCGGCCCGCCTGGGCGCGCTCCCAGACCGCCCAAGGGCGCGTGCAGACCCGCGCCCGCCGCTCGATGGACGGCGGCGCTACGCCCACCCCGACCTCCGCCACGTTCGCCGAGGCCCGCGCAGCGCCGACCGGGGCGACCAGCGCCGACGACTGGGACAACGAGGGCGCGGGCATGTACAGGCAGAAGCGGGGCAGTGTCAGTGTTGGCCAGCTCGCCCTTGGCCCCCCGCCCCCGGGCAGGGAGGCGCTCAGGAGCGCTATGAAGAAGCGCACCGGGACGGGGCCCGCCTCCCCCGCCTCGCCTGCTGGGCGCGGGCCGCAGGCCGGCCTGGCCTTCCCCAGCTCGGCGTCTGCTTCGGCCTCGGCTCTGGACAGCGACACCGACTCGTCGGACGAGATGCCGCTGGCGGTGCGCCAGCGCGTGCTCTCCGAGTCGCGCATCCTCTCCGCGTCCCCGCCCGCGCTCCCGACCCCAGCATCCGACCGCGCCATCTTCTCCGCCTCGCCCCCCGCCCTCCCCTCCGAGCTGGGCGAGCACGCGCCGCTCGCCCCGCCCCGCGCTCCGGGGCTCAGCAACAGCCCGACGCCGAGCGGGAGCGGCCGGTCCTCCCCCGCCAGCTCGGTCCCCAGCAGCCCGGGCCGCATGCGCGCGGGCGCCTTCCGCCGCGCCTCGACAGGGCCGGGCATCCTCGCCCTCCCCCCGCAGCGCAAGACGCTCGTCGACCTCAGCCCGTCCCCGCCTGAGCTGCTCCCGGGCGGGAGGAGGCCGCTCGTCGATGTGAGGAGGGACATCGTGCCCGAGAGCGCTATGCGCGCCCCGGGGCCGGAGGAGGCGCACCTGTCCCGTGACCGCGACGGCGACGGCGAGCCGCCTACCGCCGCCAGCCCCCGCCGCCCTCGCCCGGCGACGCTCACCCACACCCGCTCCGGGTCGACAATGTCCGCCTCGAGCCAGCGCTCCGCCAGCCAAGGCACCGAGCGAACCCAGCACCCGCCCAGCGCGTACTCGCCCCTCCCCCCGCCGTTCCCGCCCCCGTGGAGCGAGAGCCCCGCCTCCTCCGCGGGCGGCAGCGTGCTGAGCGCCAAGAGCTCCGGCTCGGGCAGCGGTAGCCGACGCGGGCCCCTAACCCCCCGAGACGGGAGCGACACCGTCCCTCCCTCCATGTCGCCCAGCGGGGGCACGCCCCCGGCCGTCAAGAGCGTCGCCTTCGCGGGCGTGGAGGAGGAGGAAGTGCGCCGTCGCGAGCGGCGCAAGTCCGAGGCCCGCGCAGCCATCGAGCTCGGCAACATCGTCAATGGCCCTGGCCCACAGCTGACGCCGGACGACGACATGGGCGACCCTGCCCCGCAAGCCCTGCCAAAGGTCGCCCCGCTGTTCGCTCCCCCGCCCAGCTCGTTCACTCCGCCCATGACAGCGCCTTACACCCCGACCTTCCCCAATATGGCCATGGGCAACCCCTACTTCCTCCCAAGCCCCGCCAACCCGTACTTCCCCGCCCTCGGCCAGCCCTTCCTCGGCGGCCAGGTACCCGCACTGGGAATGCCCGGCATGCCCGGCATGGCTCCCAACCCGAACCTCGTGGCCGCGCACCAGCAGGCCATGCTCGCCGCCCGCCAGCAGTTCCAGTACACCATGGCCCAGCAGGCGATGGCCGCCGCTGGCGAGGCGTGGGACCTCAACTTGAGTGTCACGAGCGGGAGCATGCTCGGCACGCCCAGCGGGAGCGTGTACGGCGGTGGGGGCGAGATGCCGCCTCAGATGGCGCAGATGCAGAGCCAGCAGAGGCCACAGCAGAACAGGAGGGAGAGCATGATGAGCACGCTGAGCGGATACGGACCGATGCCCCCGCAGCAGCAAATGCAGGCTCAGCACCGCACCCAGCAGCAGATGCAGAACCGCATGAGCCGCGTCGTCAGCCCCGTGCAGGCGACTAGTGCTCCCCGCGCTCGGTTCGCCAACTGAAGCAACCCAACGTCGACTAACGATCGTCACGAATCGCAAAACTAGATCCTCCCCAGCAATATTCCTTCTCGTTTCTCCGCTTCCTAATTCCCCAAGGACTCTCTCCATCCCCTCCCAAATCCCACTCATTCCTTCTCATCTTATTCCCGATGCCGGACATCCCGCTGTACTACTCGGTTGTACTGGAACCAACTCGGCTTATAGCCTTATCCTCCCAAAACCGCTAAAGTGACCCCCAAATCACCTTAGCAAAAATCATGTAGTGTCTATCCTGACATTCCTTCCTCACGAACACATTGTACGGACATCCCCTATGCACGCTTCCCAGGCTTCCCTCATCCCCCTCCTGTCCTGTCCTCCAGTAATTGCCCAGCCCCATCTTGTCGTCATTGCAGCCTTGCTATTGTAGATACGTGTCTGGATACGCCGCCTCAGGGCCATGGTATCTATCTCTGTTCTGGTACTTGGGTACGAGTGTTGGTGGTGATGCTGCGTGTGGCTCGCGGCGGTCAACCGTGCCAGGACTGCCGACACTCCGGCTTGTCAATGGCGACAGAACCCTGCAGCGGCGCGATAACGGGCACGACCGCAAGAGCCGACAAATGTAGACACCGCAAGGTCTATCGGATCGGGCGTCTAACGTGCTGTCGGCGTAACCTCAAACGATGTGCCTAGCTGTCACTTCACATGCCCCGGGTCGTTGATTCCGACGCCCCCACAACCTTATATTCCCCTTGTCCCTCATTAATTTTACGGGTAACTTAGTGCCAGCTGCTGGGTTATTTATGGCAATCTGGCCCCGAATCGAATCGCACACGTAACACCCCGGCCCCTCCTTTCGAAGGGATTATTCTGCGGTGGGGCAGGGGCAAGACATTCCACGATTGCGGGTGTGCGTTGTCTCCGACAAGGGTGCACGGTGGTCAGTCAGCATTCCAGGCTCGTTAGAAAGAAGCCCGAGCGTGATCTATTATTGTAGGAAAAAATGACTGGAGGGCGAAATACAGTTCTTCGAAAAGTCCACACCCCGATTTCGGTGTACCCGGCCGGAAAAAGGGATAGATGTGGTGGTCCTGGCATTGCAGCTCCGCACAACTCGACTACCACGGCTGGTTCTCATCCTGATCCGCAGTCAGCTGACCGGTTCATCTCAAACTCCAGGTGCATGAAGCTTACCTCGATATCTCGCCTTTCTAACCCGGAAAGCCCCAACTCCAAATTCCGGCTCTGGGGGACCGCGCGCTTCTTGGCACTGGTGCATGTGCCGATGTACGCTTGGCAGCATCCCAGGTAACCGCTAGTGTATCCCTGGCTTAAGCCGGTCTGAGCTCGCCATGTTAGATGTAAAACCCAGAGGTGCAGGGCGACATAACGTACATTCGGGTCGTACAGACAGACGTCTACTGTGCTGCCAACGTTGAAGTAGCATGCGACATCGCCGTACATGTATGTACCCGTGTTGAGGCCGTCACCGCAGGCACTTGTGAGGCATCAGAGCACAATAACGATGATGAAGCGGCACAGGTTCTCACCTCGTCTGGGGACAATTTGAAGGTGTCACAGGGGTACATGGAGCGGCGGATGGCCCCGGTGTGCGAGCCCGTATCACGCTGTCTGGCAGATAAGAAGCCAGCACAACACCACAACAGAGAGCAGCGGCGAGGAATGAGAGGACGCGCATAGTGCGGGGGACTGACGAAATGAGCAGCGAATGGAAGAGGGTGAGCTGAGAGTCGGTTGTAGTCCCAGCCCGCCTGTCCAGATATAAGCGGTCAGACGCTGTGACTGACTATAACAGTGGCTTCGAGTCGGGATCGGGCCTGGACAAAGTGTGAAAGGCGCCTCTTGTGGCGAAAACCCCGGTCCCGGTGACTATTACAACGCCCCGGTACCCCCTTCTCAGGGAATTTTCAGTTGTGGGGCGCCGGCGTTGGCGATGCGCTTACTCTGATTCCGAGCTCGCCCTGAAAGCAGGGCGGGGCATTCATATTGAAGATTGGGGAGATGTCGGGTTTTCTGTCACACGAACGGAGCTGTATTCTTTGTCTGAAATCGCCCCTGTTCAGCGAACTCGCTGTCGGACTCGATTTGCGAGACCTTGATGTCGGATATCCACTAACGATTACAAGACATTGGTGACTTGCCCCGCCTGCCCCCGTCCCTCTTTCCAGGCTTGGAGCTTTGCTGATGTGTGCTGGCGCATTGTAGCTGTCACACTTGCTTCGTGTTTGAATGGACTGTATGAAAGGGGACCAGATGTGGCACTACAAGCGCCGGTCCCGCTTCCGGTCCCGTTCTCAGGGAAACTTCCACTGTGGGGCGCCCGTGTCAGCCATCAGTTCACCCGATTCCGAGCGCGCGATACAAGCGACTAATGGATTGAATTGAAAATTCCGGAGATACCGGTTATCTAGAATGCCACCAGAGTCACGTTAAAATTTCATATCTCTGACATGAGCCCAACCGAACCCAGTTTTAACCGGTTTCAAACCGGTTCGAGACCGAACCGAAACCAAGACCAGACCATGATCGCTCATCTCGAAAAGTTAAAACCAGTTCTAAACCGAACGGATCGTAACCGAGCCGAATCCATCCCTAGCTAGAACAACTCTGCCCGCCAACGGACGGGTCGGTGATACTGAATCCGATGGTTCATGACCGTATTGCAAAACCTCTGGAACAATAAACCAGTGCTGACAGATCTGTGCCGCTTCAACTCGGCACGCGTCCCTCTCTTCGCCCTGCCAACAACGCTACTTTGCATCTGTCGATATCGCCCAACCTACCCATATCCTGGAGTATAACGTTAGCCTCCGTCAAGCGTCTCTTCACTTCCTGTTCGCGGCTCTGAATCCAGGTCTAAGTTGCTTGCACTTTGCTATCCCAAAGTGATAATTGATGCTCCAAGCCCGAGCAGGACAGTGTATTGAAGTAAGAAGATACAGCTCTTCCGAAAGTCCGAACCTTGCCTTGGGCTTACTCGGCCAAGAGAAAGGATCTACGTGGTCCTGGCACTAAATCACTCGCCTACCACGGCTGGTTCTCATCCTGGCCCGCAGTCAGTTGGCAGTATCACCTTCAACACCGGTTGATGCACACCTCGATATCTCGCTCCTCTCGCTCGAAACGCTTCATAGGCTGGGTCTCCGGAACAGCGCGCTTCTTGGTACTGGTGCACGTGCCGATATAGGCTGAGCAGCATTGCTCGTAACCGAAGGTGTATCCCTCGAATGAGCCAGTCTAAGTGACACCTATCAGACGCACAACCCAGACGTACAGGGTTGCATAACGTACGATTGTATCGTAATCACAGATATATTCCGCCGTGCCAGGGGGATAGAAGCACTGCACAGCCCTGCTTCCGAGGTATTTACCATTGTTTAAGCTGTCGCCACAGAGACTTGCAGTGAGGCATTAGAGTGGGGTAAGGGTGAAGCGACGACTCACGTGCTTACCTGGTCTGGGGACAGTCTGCAGGCGTCACAGTACACGGAGCGGAAGAAGGCGCCGGTGTACGAGCCCGTATGAACCCATCGGGTGCGTAAGAGGCCAGAGCCAGAGCAGAACAGAGAGCAGCAGGAGGAATGACAGGACACGCATAGTGCAGGGATGGGAAATGACCACAGCTGGAAAGGGGTGGGTCGAAAGACCGGCAGAGTTCCGATCCACCCCGCCCTATTTACCCGGTTTATGGATACTGATGCATAGTGGCCCATTGTGACTGCCACAATTTTGAGAGTGTACGAGCACAATTGCTTCTGCCGGAATGGGGGCCCAGTGTGGCGCTCCGCGTGGGGGGGTGTCACACTCTGAGCGATATGTTTCTCCGATTCCGAGCTCGCCATGAAAGTGGGGCTGTTTCCATCGAAGATTCGTGTCATGAGCATAGGCGAGACAGTGAGGGCGACGTCCAGCTAGGGTCTGTCCCAGCTCGCAGGTATATAGCAACATCCACCTCCAGGGTTTTCTCCTCGTCGCGTCAACTCTCTCCCCAACCTCGTCTCTGCCTGTACTCCCCCAATTCTTGTCGGATACTCTTGCTATCTTATACCGAAAGGACCATATACTCTTCCTCTACAACTCTCAGAAGGCATCTTTCCATTGTTTATTCTGATCTCACCCTCTTCTGCTCGAATCTTTCCCACGACTGGTCGGTCCTCTCACCCTGCACCTGGCTACCTCGCGCTCCAGCAACCCAGCCCGCATTCCTTGCCCTGCAAACCACAACGATTCGGGAGATGCAGGTCATATTTAGACAACATATGGAAGGCATCCTGCAACGTTGGGTCCCAGACTCCTCCTTGCCTCGGTACCCTCGATGACCTTCCTACAACTTACTGTCGAATAGCCAATGACAACCAGAAGCCAGTGTCCATAACATCATTAGCCATCACTTAGTATGATTAAATAACTTTTCGCTCCAGACGGATGCCACAGGAACAATGGAGCTGGCATTTCACGGCGACATGGAAAGACCTTTGGTAACACCAAAACGGTGTGAATCGCGTTACGCTGTGGGAACTCCACAGGCCTCAGCTCGGCAAGCGTTCCCCTCCTCGCACCGACAACAACTCTAGTTGGCATCGCTCAACATCGTTCGACCTACCCATATCCTGGAATATTTCAATAGCCTCCGTCAAAAGTCTCTCCGCTTCCTGTTTACGCCCCTGAATCGCGAAGATCTGTGCTCGGACTTTCTTGCACTTTCCAATACCAAGGGGATAGTCAATACCTTCGAATTCCTTCTGCGCCATTTCCAGTCTTTGAAGAGCCTGGTCGTTGCGGTTTAACATACGTAGTAGGTTCGCCGCATTCGCGGTACACTGCGCCACGCCGAGGGAATTTCCAAGTACAGCGTAAGCGCCTTTCGCCTCGTCTAGCTTCACGATCGCTTCTTCATACCGGTTGAGCGAGCTTAGTACATCGCCCATGCTTTCGATGCACTGTGCTACACCGAGCTTGTTCCCAAGGTTCTCGAAGACTGGCCTTGCGTGGTCGAGGGTCGCAATAGCCTCCGTGTACCGGTGCATAGCTGTCAGCACGTAGCATGTTCCCTGCACGGTCTGAACCGCTGCCCATGTATCTCCTAGCGTTCGGAACATTACCATTGCCTTGGAAAGCATTTCAAGTGCATCTTGGTTTCGATGCAGCAGGAACAGCGTTCGGCCAATGTTGTCCGTACACTGTGCGACGCCGAAGTCATATTTGAGCTTTTCGTATGCTGTCAGGGCTTCCATCAAAGTTTCCAATGCCTCCTCGTAACGACATAGCATGCGCAATGAATCGCCTATGACTCGCGTGCATTGAGCGGCCAATAAATGATTGTCCGTGGCTCTGAACATCATTTTAGCCTCTTGAAGTGTTCGAACAGCTTCAATATAGCGGCTCGAGTTGTGCAGCAGTTCGCCAATGAGCTGCAAGCATTGCGCCGCTCCGGTCCGGTCCCCAGCGTGCTCCAGCGTCGTCTTGGCCAGGTGTAGCAGCGGAAGACAGTCGCCGTAGTAAGCAAGACGTGAGAAGTCTGCTAGTCCTACAGTGGCTATGAGGGCGTCTTGAATATCATCGCTCGCTGGAGAGGCGCTCCAAAAATACAAGAGGACCGAATTGATGTTTCTGAATTCCATCGATAGCATATCTATTGCCTCCTTGGCTCTATCCGTGGGGATAACATAGCCTTTCAATGCGATAGCGGCGAAATAGCGGCGCATTTTACGCAGAGAATCGTTCGTAGGCGGATATCGAACGGCAATGAAGTCGCGGATTGGAGAAAGCGCCTTGATTCTGTCCTTCTCCATGCTCACCAGAGCGACAGCTAGCAGTGTCGAGGCACATTTTCGCGAGTTGGATATCGTGTGCGCCGTCAGGTGTAGAATCGCAAGGGGCACACCGTCGGGCAAGAGACTGAGTAACGATAGCAACTTCAATGCATCGGGGTTCGTTGACATCGTGCGCGAGTTGATGGATAACTGAATAGATACATCGAGGCTTGTCAATCGTCCGCCGTCGGTATCATCCATGAGGGCTGTCTTCTCCACCGTGTACGCCTCCAAAAGTTCAGCTGGACTAAGTAGCTGTCCTTGAGTTGCCATCAGCGTGATCGCCAGCGGGAGACCATCGAGCCGCGTCAGCAGTTGATCGAGCTTCGAGTCGCTTGTCGGTGCGATCTGTATCCACACCTGTCTCGCGGCATCAAGCGGTAGCGGTCGAAGGGGTTGGAGGCATTGGTCTGACCATTTGACGCCAGCAGGCCGAATTGCACCTCTCATGGTGATAATGAGCGATAGCGTAGGGATTTCGGCGAGCTTGCCGAGAAGCTGCTCCACATTGAGCTTATCCACCGAGTCCCAGGCGGTTTCGAGATTATCCAGCACTAATAGGGTGCGAACGCGGGCCAATAGATTGTGCAGGACCGCCTCCAGGAGGTTCGAACTGGATTGCAGACCTAACGATGCAACCAGCGCTTGGACGATGCCGTCCGCCGAAACAACACCTTCGCAGCTGACGAACCTAATGTTCTGTCGATACTTCGTTTTGATCCGAGTGTCGTTTAGGATCGCAGCCGCTAAGGAGGTCTTCCCCATTCCTCCAGGACCAAGAATAGGTATTCGACAAGTTTGGTCCTGAAGCAGCAGCACGACGATCGACTCTACCAGCTCGTCTCTCCCAAAGAACACCGCAGGTTCAGGTGGGACGTCGGCAATAGGCAGCTCATTGGGCATCGGCAGGGGCGCCGGCAGGTACCCCTGTGATGCTCCGGATGCAGCACTCTACTATCGGTTCAGACCCTAAAACTGACCACTATAGATGACCACACACCTGAATTTGAAGCTGATCTAAACGGAACCCAACATTTGCGGACTGGACAACCTGCGACGGACAGTGAGCTCACGACAATCAGAGTGACAGCATGGGAGCATACAGCGAACTGCCATGCGACCTCGTCCAAGGCCCTGTTCAAACGTACCACCGTCTCGCCGCAGTTTGCTCCAGTACCCCGCCGACTCGCCGAGTGTTGACCTTTCAGGAAGCGCTCAACTTGATTGGCGACTCTGAGCGACAGTCTCAGTCAATATGTCATTGAGACGGAGACCTTCATCACGTACTCTCTCAGAGCATTGACCGTTTTCTGCGTCGTCTCGTCGCCTCTCCGGTCAGCTGGTACACGATCCAGCACTTGCTCGGTGATCAAGGTCAATCGGCGGACGAGATCTTGATATTCCTCCTGCTGGCTCTGCACGAGCTGCGGAGTCGGGTTAGGTCATGCACGGCAACCGTCAAACGAAGCGTGGTGCGTACGTCCCAAATCCCCAGCACCTGAAACGCTGTCCTCCTCAAGCACTTCCTCACAGGATCTACCGCCATACCAGCCTTGCCTTTCCACCGGGTGAAAGACGCCTTGAGACTCGCTCGAGGAGTTGCAATGGTGGACGACGTCGTACTCATTGCACATGCAAGACCGCTGCTGATCTGGCCGATTGTGAGGGGGGAGCTTGTCTCGCGCCTGCTGGACAGGGGGCTCGACGATGTTTACATCGGAATCGAGAGGGATGCGCGGTCGAGGCGGGCGGTTCCTATCGTCGGGAAAGCCAGCAGGAAGGTAGACATCCGAGAGGAGTCACTCGACGCTCGACGCAAGAGGGCTGTGCTTGCCAGCTGGCACATCACCACGCGCCTCGGGATTGCTCACTGAATCAATAGAGTTGCCACTCGTCTAGGATACAATAAAGGCAGCAGTGTGCTGAATGACAAGTACAATGATCCGTCTGGGATGAGTGAGGAACGTCGAGGGCATGGATGGGGATGAGCAGTAAACAACGCGAGCAAATTGTAGTAAACAACGCGAGCACATCGAGTGCCTGTCCAAGTCTTCCTAGCGATCGCCAACATCCATCGACTACGCGATGAACGGCATTCGCAGCTCTACCTCTTGACAATATCTCGCGTTTGGCTGCGATCGCCTATTTCTGGATCGACGGATCCGCTTTCTGACCATTTCACCCGCTTGAAGGTCCGGGGCCGACCTAGCTTGTGCTCGATCCAGGTGCATTCGTGCGCAGAAACGTTAAGGCATCACGACACGCTTCCACCTGCCTCACGATGCCGATTTCCTCGTAGATCTCCAAAGCGTGCTCCAGCATGGACTCGGCATCGCTCAGTTGGTCAAGCGCGATGAGGGTGTAGCCAAGGAGTCTCTTGCACTCCGCCTCGACGTGCCGGTTACCTATGGCTTCACCTACACCCCTTGCCGCCTCCAGTTGTACGACAGCTTCATCAAATCGCTCCATCACGCGCAACACATTGCCCATGCTCAAGAGACACTTTGCTATCCCCAGCTTGTCGTCGATAGTCTTGAACACGGTATTCGCCTCCGCGAGCACTGCAAGCGCCTCGGCATGTCGATGGAGCGATAGGAGGACGTTGCCCATGCTCTGCATGCACTGCGCAGTTCCGAGCTGATGACCAACTTTATCGAAGATCGTCTTCGATCGGTCCAATTTTGACAAGGCCTCGTCAAATCGGAGGCACATATAGAGAACATCGCCCGTCATCTGCATACACTGGGCAGCTCCCAGCATGTCGCCTATCGCGGAGAACTCGGTTTCAGCTTTCTCCAACATCACGATAGTCTCGTCGTGCCGACCCAATACGAGGAACGCGTTTCCCAGGCTCTGCATACACTGTGCTGCACCTGATCGCTCCCCGATGGTTTCGAAGACTGCGCGGGCCTGTTCTAGTGCTCGGACGGCATCGCCGAACTTCATCCGCATTTGCCATACCTCTCCAAGACGTTGATCGCATTGCGCCATCCCCAGTCGATCACCAATCTCCTCACAGATTGACTTCGCCTCTGTCAATCGCTGTTCAGCTTCTTCATATCGACTCATGACGCGGAGGACGTTGCCGATGTTACGGGTGCATAGCGCCACACCCCAGGCGTCGCCGATATCTTCGAACGTCGATTTCGCCTGCTCGAGCGCGTCGATTGCTTCTTCATGCCTGCTCAGCATGAGAAACACATCGCTCATGTTCTGGATGCATCGCGCGGCATCCGATCGATGGTCGATCGATTCGAAAATCATGTTTGCTCCCTTGAAGTTCGCCAGGGCGTCGTCAAACTTGTTCAACTTGACTTGAATCTCTCCCATGCTGCACCGGCATTGTGCTACACCTAGTGTATCGCCCACCGCTTCGAATTCAATCCGTGATTCATTCATCTTCGAGATGGCATCGTTGTATTGATTGAGCAATCGGAATGCCTCGCCCATGATATGCAGGCACTGAGCTACGCCTAGGCGATCGCCGATCTCCTGGAACATCTTCTTGGCAGGCTGAAGAGTTGCGACGGCATCGTTGTACCTGCACATGGTCAGAAGGACTTCTGCCATGCTCTTCGAACACTGGGCCCGGCCGCGGCGGTTTCCGATCAGCTCGAACGCCTTCTTCGCTTCCTCGAGTTTATTCATCGAGTCATCGTAGCGATCCATCATGTGCAGTAACATGCCCATTCTCCGGATGGAATGCGCAACTCCCAGTCGATTTCCAATCGCTTCATACGCCCCCTTGACCTCTTCCGCGTTCTTGACGGCTTCATCATATCTACTCAGTGCATGCAGTACATCGCCAATGCTCTGCTTGCATTGCACTGCCCCGAGCTGGTCGCCAATCGCTTCGAACTCCATACGCGCTTCTCGCAAGAGGAGAAGACCCTTCTCGTATTTATGGATCATGACATACATGAGGCCAATTGTTTGCTTGCATTGGCTCGCGCCTGATTGAGCGCCGATCGAGACGAAAATGCGGTTTGCACTCTCCAACTTCGCCACGGAATCAATGTACCGGCTCTGCATACGCAGCACATCCGCGATGCTCCACATACATTGCGCCGCACCAAGTTGATCCTTGATCGCATCGAAGGTCTTTATCGCATCCTCCAACGTGGTGATTGCCTCGCTGTAGCGGTGCTGCACGCGCAGTAAGTCGCCCATGATATGTGCGCATTCTGCGACACCCCTCGAATCCTCGAGTAGTTGCAGCTTCGTCATTGCATACTTCAAGAGAGGAAGGCAGTCGCCATAGCTTGCTAAATATGAGAATTGGGCGAATTGCTGTGTTGCAACAAGCAATGTCTCGATCTCTCCCTGTTCTAATGTGTCGATGTCCCCTGGTTCGGAGGGCTCGATTTCTCCTGGCTCGGGCGATTTCTTCGGCGTCCAAAAGTGTAACAGGACCGAGTTGATATTGCGACTCTCGTTGGATAGCTGATCAACTGCTTGCTTGGACAAATATGTTCCTGGAGTATAAATATGCGTGGGTAACTTGACGTAATGCACTCGAAGCTCTCGGAGCTCTCGGGGTGACACTTTTTCGGGTGGATGGTGGGCAACCATATAATCGCGTATCGGAGACAACACCTTCAATCGGGTTCGATCGATCTCTGCCAGAGCAGTTTGCTGAAGTGTAGCCGCCGCCTGCTCAGCGAGCTTTAATGACGGTAATGAATCCATCATTGTGGTGAGCTCCAAACCGTCAGGAAGGAGACAGAGAACTGATAGCAGTTTCAGTGCCTCAGGGTGTTCTCGCATCGTAAGGGACTTCAGGGAAACTTCGATTGAGACCTCCAAAGAGGTCAGGCGTCGATTTCGTCCACGTTGCAAGAGTTGGCTTCGTTCCACTTCGTACGCCCCTATGAGCTCATTCACACTGAGAAGCTGACCTTGATACGCCATCAGGGTGACAGCTAGGGGCAGCCCATCCAGCATGTTCAGGAGCTTGTTGATGTCGTCCAAGTCGCTTTCTCTACGATGGCTGATAGTGATGAAGGTCTGCCGAGCAGCATTCAACGATATGGGTTTGAGAGGCGAGAGCCAAGGAAATGTCCAATCAACACCGGATGGGCGAATTGTTCCTCGAAGTGTCACAACCAGTGACAAATGCCCGACATTGGCAAAGCCGGCGAGTAGCTCCTCAACTGCCGATTGTTGGGTCGTATCCCACGCGGATTCAAGGTTATCCAGTACCAAGAGAATAGGAGAGTGAAGCATTGAGAGGTACGTGATCACGGCCTGGCGCGCATTCTCTTGGTCCATCAGCCGTAATTGGTTGGCAAGCAACAGAACAATGCCTTCGGCAGAGTCGATTCCGTCGCAGTTGATGAAGAAGCGACGCGTCATGAACTTTCCGACGATCTGGTCATCGTGTAGAACCGTGGTCGCGACCGTCGTCTTGCCAATCCCTCCCAAACCTAAGATCGCCACATGTGAATTGTTGCGACCGAGCAGCGCTTGAACAAGATGCTTAACTTCCTCTTCTCTGCCGTGGAAGATCTGAGGTTTCGGCGGCAGTTCCGGACCTGGCTGCTCGGCACCGCTGGACACAAGTAAGTCATATATATGATTTGTTTCTGTATAATTGCGACGAGCTCACCTCACAGTAGCACTATGCGCTCGTTCCTGTACCTCGGCGCGTGCTTAGTAGAGAAGAACAACGAGGGAAGATTACGGATCCTCACCCTCTCCAACGTGTTAGCTATTGTCCGTCGTTGCGATGCCTGGATCGCTGAGAGCACAGACAACTAGCGTTCCACTCAGATGACTATGTACTCAACATAGAGAGGGACCGACTCGGATTGATTTGACAACCATGTCCAACCGAGAATTGAGTGCTTTGAGGTCGTTCCGCGTCGTCGAGCGCTTCACCAAAGCTTGGAACACACTGGTCCCGGCCTGCTTCTGCAGGAATGCAACAACATCCTTTCCTATTCTACAGTACGTCTGTTGAGCATACCGTCAACATAGTTTTGGGGAACATACTCACTGCTGTAGTGCGTCGAAATTGCCCAGCAATCGGAATATTGTGATATCATTAGCCGTCTCTTGCGAGAGATCATCTACAACCTGAGCCACACGAGCTGCTAGGCTCTGGTGCTCAACCTTATTGGCACGAACTCTCTGTTCAAGTAAACATCACCTTAACCTGGCGGCTACGGGTATAGTTCCTGGTACCTACTTTGCTTAGCGCTATCGTCTCCAACCGGATGCTTTGCAAGGCCATTCGGACATTGTCAAACTTCGCAACTAATTCCTCTCGCGTCGTTGCAGTGGTGGTCACCGGTTGTTCGAGCAACATATTGATATCGGGCGGCTCGTCAACAACCATCGCCGATATCCCCAGGAGCTCGGCGGCAGAGATTATCGCATCTACGTTGATGAATCAATCACTCCAGTGGGTGAGCAGAAAACGATGAGGAACAGCGATACTAGCAGAAGGATCCTGATCGTCACAGATCCAGAGCTCAAGGGCTTCATACGAATTTCAAAGACGGCTCGGACTATCGATAGGCGCCCATCGCTGCGTGTAAATCCGGGGGTATATCGGGCCATCGATAACCTGAAATGCTTCCGTCCAATATCACGTGCCCTCCATCCAGACAAGCCTCGCGAGCGGACGCGCGCTTTTCTACAATCCTTCATGGAGAAATGCGTAGAGCTCATCCAGCAGTCCGGAGTCCCGCTGGACACGATACTCGATCTGCTCCAGCAGATGAAGGTTAGTGGATGAAAGCTTCAGGCTGACTTCGTTGACACCGTTCAGATGCTTGCGGCGGCTGCACCGCAGCAAGCGAAGCTCATGCTGCAACAAGACCCAAAGCTCGCGAACGCGATGTTCCAAACGATGCTCACTATGGGCATTGTCAAACCTGAAGCGCTGATGCAGGTTAGACACGCTAATCCAGCACGACATGGGTAACGCTGACTAATCTACCTGGCCAGCAAATTCTCGCGATCCAGGCTACAGCTGGCGTTCCGCCACAGCCGTTGCCTGTGGCCCCTCAACCGGCAATCCGTCCGACTGTTCCTGCAGCTCCTGTTCCAGCTCCAGCTCCGATGAATCCCTATGCCGCGGCTCCAGCGACGGCTGTGGAAGCAGGCGCTGATGACCAGCGGGTGAGACTCGCGTGTCACCCCACGCGACGTTGACTAACAACGATCTACAGGCGATGATACTTCGCGTTCTTGCATTGACCCCGGAGCAGATAGCGCAGCTACCTCCGTCAGAACAGCAGGCCATCCATCTGATAGTAGGTGCTCGACCCGCGGACTGAGAATCTGAGGCTGATCCCGTTTGATAGCGACAATCCCTGGGTGGCACGGCATAACCTCCTTCGCGCGTCATCCTCGGCGGCTCCCTGTTGACTTGCCTGATCGATCTGACTACGATTGTCTGTATTTGGATGTCCGGGAGTTGGGAGTTTCAGCCCTGTGGCGCTGATCGATATCACCATCCTGTTTCCGTAGCAGCGTCACCGTCCAGCCTGCGATCATTGGACATTTATTACATACGCAAATCGTTTCAAAACTGTACAGCTAGATCGGGTGATGTGTATGTAGGGTATATGCAACCTGAGAACTGTTTGGTACAATAGATCTCATACAAAGATCGTGCCGAGAGTCGATTCGCGGAGTTCGGCCAGAGGTATATCACGGCCGAATGGGGCTGTGTGCGATCAGGCCCGAGCGCCTGAAGCAGGGCATCAGCAAGCTCCTCATGAAGTATGCACGGAGCAGAGGACGAACCTTGTCGGAATCATAGCGCTGGCTGCGGCTGCATGCACGGTATGTCTTGACGACGTCGAGTTCATGTGCGAGAAGTCCATCCCCTGTTTGGGAGGTGATCAGCATCAGTAAAAAACAATCTTGTCTATTGTGGCTATGTAGCCTATATAGGGGTCCTAGCACCCATTGCAATCCTGCCTTTATATAGCATCGTGTCCTGTACTTTGTGCACTGTGACAAACTCCCAGTTTTATGATATTTATGCAGAAGAAGTGCCAAACACATGTCGGCTACATGTCTGAACATGTTTGGAGAAAGAGGGACCATTGTAGACGGCAAAATCGTGCTTGAAAAAGTTATCCATAGCATCTATAGCGCTCATAGGGACCCCTGCTAGCAGGGTCCTGCGGTTTTTACAGATGAGAAGACTGACAGACAAGACAAGCAGGAGGGATGATAGTCGAAATCTGGCGGACAGGCTGACCGTGCTCAACGAACAAGTCCTGGACCGCTTATCGAACAACACCAAACTAGACCCTCCAACTTCCAAAGTAGTAGATGACCTCTACAAGTAGGTCCCTACCCAGTACTTCTCTAGGACAGGCATCTGTAAAACCCGCAGGACCCTGATAGCAGGGGTCCCTATGAGCGCTATTGATGCTATGGATAACTTTTTCAAGCACGATTTTGCCGTCTACAATGGTCTCTCTTTCTCCAAACATGTTCAGACATGTAGCCGACATGTGTTTGGCACTTCTTCTGCATGTATATCACAAAACTGGGAGTTTGTCAAAGTGCACAAAGTACAGGACACGATGCTATATAAAGGCAGGATTGCAATGGGTGCTAGGACCCCTATATAGGCTACATAGCCACAATAGACAAGGTTGTTTTTTACTGATGGGGCTGATAGTAAGGACAGAGTTGTGGGGGAAGTCGAAATATTCATACAGAGCCTGAGACAGCCAGCCAAGCGCTTACAGAAGCTGAACAAAAAGCTCGCCGTTCTGCTTCTGCTTTCTTTCACTGACATTATTGCGTAGGATGGTATGGCAGTCGCTGCGGTAAGCATCACCCTGATCTGAGCTTCCATCCGTGCTCACAGTCATATAGGCGGTGCTCCACTTCCTGGTGACCTACAAAACCACCATCGTCCTCTTCGCTATGCACTTTACGGCACTTGTGGGCGTACCTCATCCTCGCATCCTCAACTGCAAGATGGGATTCGAAGTCATCCATTCCACTGACTCGTTGGATAAGAGGAAGAAAGTACGTATAACCCAGAAGTCACATGCTCATTGCTGAACATGTCTTCCTCCAGATTCGGCAAACCTTCAAGCTCACTTCCGGTGTGGCCAGCTCTTCCAAAGGCTTTGCAGTTGCTGCCGCCGCCGGTATACATCCAGACATCCTCGTCAAGGCAAAGTAAAAGGCAAAACTGTTCAAGGATGCCAATAGCGTGCGACTCAGCTACTCGCTCGGATGCAACAACCAGCTCCCTGCAGAGCTTATCCACGACTTTGAATACACTTTGCGCTGCGCCAACGCCTCGGATACCAGCATGGACGCTGTCAAGACCATGCACATGATACAGCAAGAATTCGAAGAGTACTCCGTGCAAGCTCTTGTCACGCAGAATCGGCCTCCAGTATCCGTTGGCCCCCATGGTCCAGTCAGCGGGAGCGAGGGCAGCATCATGGCCATGCAAAGCGCGCATGAATCTACCAGCCGGCCCATCTCCTCACGTACCTCCAAAAATGGTCAACACCGGTCTCCTCTTGCTGTTCAAGAGGCGCAGGAGGCGACACTTGAAGAGCAGATGAACGAGGAGGAAATTGTCGAGGAGGAATACTAGCTCGTCAAAGATTGTACCTGTTTGATAACCCGAATATAGCTTAAGCAAACCTATCATCATATACGTTGACATTGTCTTCCCAAAGCGGTACACGATTCCCCGTGGCAATGCAAATTTGCCAGCACCACGGCATCATCTGCCTCGTGATCACGCACAACTTCATCTAGCTGTACAACCTGGAGACGGGTACCTGCGTGTACATGAGCTGTATCTCCGGCAAGACGAACTTCATCACCACCGAGTGCGAGGCGATGAGCGGCATCATCAACGGGAACTGTAAGGGACAGGTCCTCAGGGTGAATATTGATGAAAACACAATTGTGCCGTACATTCTGAGCACACTTAACAACACCGAGCTTGCCTTCAAGATGGGAAGTTGGGCAACCCTTCCCGGTCACAACGACCTGCACCGCCAGCAGTACCAACACCTATTCTAGAGCGGGGACTTCGGCGAGGCTGCGAAGAACGCCGCCAATTCACCAAGGGGCGTTCATTACTTGCAGTCAATAGACTCAACCCGGACCGTGCCCGTGCACCACACCAGACAGAACAAGAGCACGATGCGGATGACATGATCATCTTCAATGGCTGTTCAGCGGCCATCGAGTCGGGTGACTACCGCACAGTGCTGCAGAGCACCCTCGAGCAGCAGAACGCACTTGCCCAGCGCCGCTTGGATGACACGCCCACCACCAACCCCGCCATCAGCCCAAGCGCTTCAACCGTACGTCCTACAACACCTGCTTCGCCTCCTGCGGCACAAGAATGTACCACTTCAAGGCATTCACTGCCTTGCGCTCCGCCCGCTTTTGCCGCGCCCGGAGACGACATCCCTCTCGAAGACTGGCATGTAATCCAGGCCATGGCGCACATGCCCGTGGGCACCACCACCCCCAAAAACAAGTTTGCGCCTCTCCCCGCCGACCCTCCCCCTTTCCTGCTCCCCCCCAAGCCGGCCAAGGAACTTTCCCCAGAGGAACGAGGTTCCTTTTGCGATTGGCTCAAGGCGCACGGTCAGGTCTGCGAGGGCAAGGCGGGCATCACCGACATGTACATTCTCCAACCTGATCAGCTCGCCATCCCTGCTCACGTCGAAACCGCTCATCCCCTCTTCAGCCTTTCCCCTCACGCACGGCCATGGATCCTGTCCAACGCCAAGCTCACCAAGCCGGAACGCAAGCGCTTCCTCACCTTTGCGTCCCCACCGTCCTCTCCAAGTGGCTGCCCAGCAGTCTCCTTCAAAATGTCACCGACCTGGGCTTCCGCGATGTCTGGTACGGGCTCGACGAAGACACCCTTTGGCTCGCCCAACTCAAGGGCTTGCTCAATGCGCCCGCGCATGCCGCCCTCCGCACCCTCGCATGGGTCCGGGCCAACATGTGCCGCCTCTTTGTTGAAGCATGGAGGGAGATCACCGAGTGCAGCAGCTATCAGGCGTGGTTATGCGAGGCTATCATCAAGGACTCCAGATACGCCCGGTCCGAGACCAACATGAGCGGGGAAGAGCTTGCCTACTGCCTCCAAAGCATGATCGCCGTCTATCAGCGGCACTATGCCCTACAGGCCCGCATGGTCAAGCTTGTCGCCAAGCTCACCAGCCACCTCCAGGCTTGTTGCCCATGGCGTCGCGCAGGGGTCAATCATTGGACTCCCGCAGGTGAGCGCGTGGCTTTGGATCCTCAACATGCGTGCCTGGTCACACAACTTGGCCCAGATCCGGCTGTTCGAGCACATCCTCGCCCCCAGCGGCTTTCACAACACCCTCCCCCACCCCCCGTGATTGCAGCTGCTGTGGAACACGGGTGCCAGGCACAGCCTGACCAACTCACTCACTGTCAATGAGCTGATCGGTGCTCCCGGCCGCCGTCCCATGCCCACGGCGCACGTAGCCCGTCCCAACAGTCTCCATCCCGATCTGGAAGTCCGTACTCCCGCATGGAGCCAGGAGGAACGTCGCTGCAACAGCCGGGCCGCCGTGCGCAACATTGTACGCAAGCACCTCCAGCATCTCGCCAACATGGACCCCTCTGAGCGCAAGCAGCGCATGCCCAGCGTCAACTCATTGATTGGTGAGATCAATCTCAGATCCAAGTACGACCTGCTCTTGCACACGCGGAAGGATGAGGGATGCACCTATGAGGGCACTTTTCCTTGCAAATCTGGAGGGGAGAGCATACCCGGCCATCCCGATTGGCAAAACAGCATTCAAAACACCCTCTCTGACCGTGAGCACGTCGATTGCGAGATTCAGCGCAACCTCTGCCCCTACCGGGCCGAGCCCTATAACTGGATCGGCTACCCGGATTGGGGTGCCGATGAGGACGAAGAGCTCCTGCCCGACCCCAACTATCCCCTCGACATCATGTGGTACCCCGGCGCTTCGCGCTTCTGGTTTATCAAGCCCGTCTTTCTGTCAGAGGAAGACTTCACCCTCCCTGCCGCACCCATCGACCCCAAGCACGATCAGGGTGAGCTGCAAACGTCTGGGCAAGGACCCGCTATTGCGCCCGCTTCCCCTTAAAGCCTGCATGGACGTGTTTGTATAGTAGCCCTTGTAGCATATGACCATTATCGTGACAATGACAACTCTGAACGTCCATAGCCCGGCACAGCCTGCTCACATAGGTGAAGCTATAGCCCTTTGTCCAGCCTGAGACCCGCCCCAAGCGAGCCTCCCAGCCGGCAGACCTTGCATGTTGTATGTCTTGGCGCCGGAAAGCCATCGCAAGGCTGTCAGAAAGCTGTCAGAAATGAAGCTGTCGGACATCCGTAGGTGCCCCCTCAGGGACTACTTTGGAAGCCACAGGGGCGCACTTCTCTCCCTCTCCCCACCATGTTGATCCTGCCGCACATGACACAAAATGGTATGATGGAAGCCCCCACCATGCAGGAACTTTTACGCAATCCCAAAAGCGTACGCCACCTCAAAAATCCCTGAGACCCTCCCCCCGTTGGGTCCAACATGCGCCAACTTGCCCGGGTGGGCCACCAGCGGCCAGACTGGCAGCAGCCGCAGGGCACCCTCTTCGAAAAGCTGCACGACAATGCTAAGCAGAAGATCAAGGTGCGCAGCAGGGAGCAAGAGACGGACTGTGCCCTCGTTCCGCGCTGGGAGGTCGAGCTATGGGAACGAATGGGCGGGCTGCCGTCCGACCTGACCGGGCAAGCGCATCATCAAGCCGAACCGCCTATCAAGTATGTGTCTCCTCCACATCTCCGTTTCTCGACCTCACACACACCCATTTTAGCCGTGAAGACCTGCTCGACGTGATCACATCCACCAACATCACAGGTGAGCATGTACATGGCTGCCATTTACTTATGCCGTGCTCACTACTGTTACCATTACCAGCTGCTGTCCATGCCTTGTACCGCAAGCACGGTCTCATCTGCAATCAGAACCCCCCAGGTCTAGAGAGACTCAAGATCACCTTGCAACCGCACCAGGTGTACCCCTTTTATTGGGCCAAGTATATGGAAAACTTTTCTCCGTGCGTAGGCTTGTGAGATCATGTTGACCCGGTGCTGATACCTGAGTAGGATCCGCGGCGGGTACATCGCCGATGAGATGGGCCTAGGCAAAACGACCGTGATGATCTCCCGGATCTTTGACTCTGACGCCCCACGCGAGCGCGGGCACGGTCTGAAAGGCGCCCACACCCTTGTCGTGGCCCCCGCAAGCACCCTCAACCAGTGGAAGAAGGAGCTTGAACAGCAGACAAACCATGGTGTCGGGGTCGTCATCTGGGGAGATCTGGCTGCCAATGTCAGGAAGAATGCTTGCGTCGCACTTTCCATCACCTTCAAAGCCAACATTGTCCTCTGTGGCTATGAAGCGCTCGTGCAAGCATACACCCAGCACCATGGGGTCAAGGTGGGCAGCAGCAAAAAGGCGAAAGCGGCAAAGCCCATGCCCAGTGCCCTCTTCCTTGTCAAATGGTGTTGTGTCATCCTTGATGAAGCACACTCGATTGCCAACGCCGACTCCCAGCGCTCTCAAGTCTGCTGCCAGCTCGATGTGATCCACTGCTGGTGCCTGTCCGGTACGCCCTCATGAATGATGTTGACAAAGCGTTCCTCATCTGCCGCTTCCTCCGTGCCCCTTACTGGGCCGGCACGGCGTTTTTCAAAAACACATATCCAACCTTCCGGACGAACAGGGTCCGGCACAGGTCCACCAGATCTTCAAGACGTTCATGCTGCTCCGCCGCAAGGACACACACTTTGAAGGTGCTGACATCATTCCGCTGCCCGAGAAGTACAAGGAAGACTGTGACCTCGACTTTGAACCCAAGGCGCGGCACATCTACAACCTGCTCCGCGAGCGCAGCCGCAAGCTCTTGTCCACCCAAGAGTGCGCCAATCCCTTCTCATAGCTCCCAGTGCCGCTTGCTCATCCTCTCTTCCAGTAAAACGGAACATCCAGCAAACTACCTACAGGGTATGTCCTTGATCTCTGCCCCCCTCCCAGCCGATGGATCTAACCGTCTTATTCCCAGTCCTTGCACACTTGAAGTCGCTTCTGCGGTTCTCCTGCCACTCCGTCACTCACCCCGCTGTTCGCCTTTCCTATACCGGCAGGGGCGCAGCCCATGCTCCACCCATTGCCGCCATTCTCCATGACATCGATGGCCTCCATGATGACAAAGAGATAGTACAGGACTGGTCGGTCAAGGCATATGCAAATGGGTGCAAGAAGGCCCGGGGGCTCGCCCAAGCCAGGACCAAACCCACCTGCATCATTTGCACCCCACTAAAGATCAACCGCAATGACAATGTGTACATGCTGCCCTGCCTTCACATGCTGCACAAGGGCAATTCTTGTCATATCCTCCCATTCCCCTTCTCCTCTGACCCCTTTCATTGCTCAGCCTGCTGCTAGGCCAGCCGCAAACAGTTCCTGGGCAAGACCTGTCCGGTCCCAACATGCAAGCAAGGCAACGTCTACGGCCTAGCCTTGCCCATCAGCATGCTGCTCTCTGACAGGGACACCCGTCTCCAACGCAGAGACCACCAGGCCCCGCACGTGCGGTGTGCCTTGGAGCCCGGCGCGCTCTGGAATGAAAAGGTACGTCTCCTCGGTCTGCACTCACGTCACGAATGCAATCTAACGTCACCCTCCGCCAGCTCCAAGTCTGTACACCGCACAAATAACGCGTACGCCGAGCTAATGGCATCTACACAGGTACTGGAGCGCATCATCCTTTGCCATATGCGCAAAGATTGCAACATCAAGATCATTGTCACGTCGCAATGGACGGCACCTTTCGACATCATCGAGCTGGGCATCAACGACATGAAGAAGCACATACAAGTCTTCCAGTGGGTCCTGCCGCGCTCCTTGGGCGCTAACAGCCGGCTCACCTTGTCCCAGGTACCAGGGCGGGTTGACAAGGGATGAAAGTCCATCCGGCAGTGTGGTCTAGACTCCCATCTGGATTTCGCGTGAACAGGCACACAACTCTGTTTCCTCACTCTTGACATGTTTGTATACAAATTCAATTATGGTCTTACCACAGTGAGCTGTGTTTTTCTGTGCAGAGAAGACAAACGGTTGCGGACTAAGGCCACCGGATCTCATTTTCGCAATTTTTTTTTCTGGGTACTGTACAATGGCTGGAGGACGTGCTTGCCGAGAGCCGCATGGGGAAGGACTGTACAGCCTGTACTAGGAGCTCGTGAGGTGGAGGGCGGTCAAGCGCACACGGCTAGTTATCGCAATGGACTTTACATATGTGTGTGGCCTCTGCTCCTGTAACCCCTCAGAAGATCACATGCGCGCACAGCCTCGGCCGTTTCCGTTGAGCAGAAGAAACATACTCTCCATGAGCATGGGCGCATCAAGCGCAACAAGGAGGACGATGCAGAATGCATCAGCGTGCATAGAACGAGGTGATCAAGAGAACATCCACTGGGCCATGTTGGGCATCCTGGCCACGCAGCAGGATCCAATCAACATCTTCCGGCTGGTCAACAACCCGGACTTGTTCCCCAGTAAATGGAGGACACCTTCTACTTGTCAATCAATATTGGGGATGGGAAAGAATTGTTTGTCGTACCCAATAATAATTAGTCGTACCCGGTTATAATTAGTTGTACCCAGTAACAATTAGTCGTACCCAATAATAATTAGTTGTACCCAGCTGTAGTTAGTTGTACCCAGCGATAGTTAGTCGTATCCAGTGATAGTTAGTTGTACCCGCTGATAATTAGTCATACCTAGTGATAATTAGTCGTTAGCTAGGTGGGTGCTGAATTAGGGAGCAAAGTTGCATTACAATACTGGGAACTACACTACAATACTGGCTACCTCGTCCGGACAAGCAGCAACCTTTCCTGATCATGATGCCGTCCCCTGCTTGAAATCCAATAACACTGGGAAAGCCCTTGCTATATGACAGGTGAGACGCAGTGTACCCAGCGCCTGTTGTCCGCAATGCATGCTAAGGGGCAATTCCTGTCCAACGTCTGGAACCCGTCTTCCACACGCCAGTCCCGTTGAGCTTTAGGCAGAGAGCTGAATTTCCGAGATGTGCAAAACAGGGGTGAATAGCAGGTAAGGGTGTGGTGTGGGAGTGTTAGCTATGGCTCACGACAAGTTCCTTCCATCTCCTCAGTCTACCAAGCATAATCAGCGCCGAAAACAAGCCATGGTGATGACCGGCACTTGCCTATTTGAGCTTTGTCTGGCCTCGGAGGGCCAGACATTAGTTCCCATAACCATTTGGATGACCGAGCATACTTCAAGATAATGCGTAAAAAGAAGAGGGTATTGCATATTCAGGGTATCACAGGAGGTAGGATACAACAGGTTTACTTCCATAACAAGTCCTCCAAGCAGCCGTTCCACTCCTTTCTCCGTGCATCAGCACACTCTCAAACCCACGGGCACATCAATCAGTCTTTCTCCGCTCCCAGATCCGCTGCCATCTCCGACTCCGCTTTGTATCCCGCAGACGTCATGGTGGCGACATTGGGCAGAGGAACCAGGACAATCAAAGGGGCGTTCGGAGCCTGGCCCCGTGGAGAAGGATCCACTTGCAACAGGGTGAGGGTCGCAAGCTGCGGCTCTGCCTTTGACGTGGTCCACCTCGGGACTAGGACAAGTCAGTTCCATGTCACGTGTGCAGAGAACCAAGCACTCACACTGTCTGCCCCCGCTACCTTCTCCCGGAACGTTGGGATCATGTACGGGAACGGCTGCCGCTGCCGTCGCTGGCGGTATGTCTATCGGGGGCAAGGGAATGGTCCTGAGGCGGGGAGCATTGGGCAGCTGAAGAGGGACGTCGGGTAGCTGAAGAGCCATCCTGCCTTGTGTGTTCTCCACATCCGGCCGCGGTATTGGCCTGAGGTGGGCGGCGTTTGGCGTCTGATGAAGAAGGGCTGGGGGTGGGGGCGGCGTGCGAAGGCGGATGTTGGAGTTGTCGTTGGCGGTGGCCATCTTGCTGCTTGTTTGTTCTTTGGGGCGGGGAAAAGCGGGGCAGCACGCTTACCTTATATATGGCTGGGGTGCGTCTCCAGCAGCTCGTGTGCCTTCTCCCGAGTCATCGACTGCCCCTATTGGTAACGGGGCAGGAACCAATCAGATGCGGCATAATTGACAATCGAAGTCATCCTCTTCGCTTCCCGTGGGTGTGAGCAGAAAGGGGTGGACCCGGGACAGCCGCATACAGCCAGGTCCAGTCCAAATTAGGAAGTTGATGTTGAGCGGCAATACACATCTTCTGCTGAGTCACCGGGTACCCCTGTGGATCAGAGCCAATCGGATGCGGCGTGATTGACAAGCGAAGTCATTTCTTATGGCCTATCACGCTCTGGAGTGGGCCTCGGGGCTCTCTCGCGCTCCTTTTTGCTTCCCCTGGGCGTGGATAGAAAGGGGTGGACCCCGGACAGCCGCATACAGCCAGGTCCAGTCCAACCTGCTCTCAGCATTTCTGGCCCTCCTGATTGCTTCCCACTGCTGCGGGCGCCAGAACAGGCCATACAATCGGGCGCATACAGCCAGCTTTCATCTTAACTGGGAAATATGTGCTCCTCAACCATAGCTGTAGTCTTCCTCGTCTTCGCTTACCCCCTTCATGTGCTTGATAAAGCCCCACGGCTATCTCATACCCTCCTGCGCCGTCACGCACCCTGAGCCTTGCGGAAGCAAGACGGCACAGCCCCTCCCAATCAGCTCAGTCAGAACAAAGCGCGGGGCGATCTTGTGCATACGGCTCACTGGCTCAGGTTCTTCCCAAAAAAGCTCCCCCTCTGCCGATGATAGCTTGATCATCTGGGCATCAAAGGAGCTCTGCCGCCATGTCGTATACCGCCAGAGGGGGACCCTTTTGCAGGCCTGCTCTAGAATCACTTGGCCCTTGAGCGATCTGCGTACAGCCCAAGTTCTTCCAAAAAGCTCCCCCCCGGATGATGGCCTGATCAACTGGGTATCGAGCGAGCTCCTCCGCCGTATCATACACCGCCAGGGGAGGGGAGTGTTTTGCAGGCTTCCCGTCTAGAATGACTCGGCCCTCAGAGCAATCTTCCATGTACAGCTCTTCCCCTTTTGATGAGAGAGATGTGCGCGCCCCCTGACGATGTTCAATGTTAGCATGCTGTCTGTGCGGCTAGTCAGGTTTCTCTAAAAAGCTCCCCCACCCCCCGCACCCCAGGGGTCTGGCTTGAATGTGCAAGGCATGGCTCCGATCAACAGAGGTACCGGCATTACTGCTGCACCTCCCGCACCAGATCGTTATCTGCCCCCTGTCCAGGAAATTCACTGCCCATTGCCCAAAGTTTGATCCACCCCTGCTGGATAAGGTGCGCACCCTGCCATGCAAGCAACACGACTCTGGTGAGATCCAGCTTGCCTCATCCCTCCTCCCCCATCTGTCTCTACCCGCTTCGTTCTGCGCCATTTACGGCAAAATTACGCATCTGCCTTCTCCAGCACAAGCCAGAGGGAACGTGAACGGTCAAGAATGTGGGAGAAATATGCGGCGTGCGGCGAGCAAATCGCAGAGCAGCCAGCGCCGGCAATCTCCACTCAGTCTTCTGCTGAGGGTCCAAGAACCCAACATCATCCCCCAACCAGTGGTTTGCATCGATGCTCCCGGCTTGCAATCCGTCAACCGTTGTGCACTGGTCTGGTAGACCAATGGGCCGTTCCCCAAGCAGGCGAGAAATCTGCCGGCCACAAGGTTTTCGCCCCCCATTCGCCTCCAAACTCATGCGCGTCAGGCAAACCTCCAATCTGACCTTGAACTGCACTCACTGGGACCCTATGAGGGGCTGATTGTCAGCACCACAATGGGACTGATTGTTGGTGTCTTGTTTTGAGAGGGGAACGGGTTGCTTATCAGTCAAAAGTGCTCCGCAAGCAGCAACTCTCTTGTATTCAGTAGTTTAGGGGATTAATCTCATTACTTTGGCTAATATATATATTACAATTGTCTCTTAGCTAGCAAACCTTATGCACAGCTAGCATGATCCTGAAGGCCAATTGCAGACATGCCCAATGTAAAGGAGTACTCACTTTACCGAGGAAAGAGGGACTTATGACTTGCCAGCTCCAAACTTGTGCAACCCGGTGCATATATGCGTGAAATCCAAGCAAAATCCAAGCCAACTCTTGCTCGGGCCCTCCAAGTGGAGGTCCCACATTGCATCAGTGAAGTGAGCTACAGACAAGGATAATCAGGAAAGGTCGCTGCTTGTCCAGACGAGGTAGCCAGTATTGTAGTGTAGTTCCCAGTATTGTAATGCAACTTTGCTCCCTAATTCAACACCTACCTAGCTAACAACTAATTATCACTGGGTACGACTAATTATCAGCGGGTACAACTAACTATCAATGGGTACGGCTAACTATCACTGGGTACAACTAATTATTATTGGGTATGACGAACGATTCTTTACGACAAACAATTTGTCACGACTAATCATCATTAGGTATGACTAAGTATCATTGGTTACGCCTAGCTTGACTACCACACAAATCCATTAGAGGTACATGTAAATTCATATCACCCGTCCCATAATGTCTCCTCCACATCTCTAGTAGTGCTCAAGCTTGATGATTTCTGGTACCTTGCCCTTCTGCTCCAGAATGCGCTCAAGGTTCTTCTTGCCCTTCGCCACCTGCGCCACAAACGTGTTGTGGTTTGCCGGCAGCACGCCCTTGCCGCCATTGTCCCTCCAGATCCTTATCGACTTGTCCCGCACCTCTAACAGCGGAAGGTTCGATGTGGCGTTGTGCGCAATGAGCCAAAGAGAGAGGCGATGCAGGTTGTCCTCCTCCTGCGCTGGCGCATAGGCCGTCGGGTTGCACACCATCCGCCGCAGCGCCTCGACGTCTTCCACCGTCATCTTGGTTGCAAGTGTTGCGCGGTCCAAGATGTGGGCGGCAAAGCCGACAAAGACAGCGTACCACGCCTCTTGCTCCGCATTGGTCAGTATATATGAGCCCGATTGCGCGTTCCTCCAACATGCACCGCTCCATGCGAGCGAAGTCACCCAGGTCGAAGAGCTTGCTGGCTGTGAAACTCTTGCTGACGGTCCAGGCAAAGTGCTTCACCCAGCCACCTTGAAAGCTGGGTGCAGCCGGTCAGAAAGCAGTCGCTGGGGCGCAGATGGGCCACTCACACTTGCATACCGGGCCGCAGAACGATGTAGTACCAATCCCCGAGCCGCTGCCTTCTCACCTTGTCCTCCAACAGGAGGCCATCAGCGACTCCCTGGGGGTCGGTAGCCAGACGTCGGAGGGTTGCCTCGTTGTATCGCACGTAGAACCACACCTTGATTCCCTTGAGTTGGGCAATATAGGTGCATCACCCACCGGTATTGTGGTGACCGTTGGTGAACGTGCCCAGCATGGAGATCAGGGCCCATGCAGCCTCCCGGAGCTCTGTCCTCTGGACAAACGCTGCAAACGCGCCAAGAATGAAACTCCAATAGGCGAGGGTGAGCGTACAGAACAATCTGGGGAAATGTATCAGTTCCGCGTCCAGCGCACCGTTCACGGGAGCATTGCATACCATAGGAAATCCGGCCAGCCCCAGCCCACGTAGGGGCAGTCGAGGGTGTTGTACACAAAGCCAGGTGTGGGCTTGCTGGGGTCGTAGCAATTGCCCTTCGCCTTCATCCGCCGCCGATGCTCCCTGAAGAATTGGCAGGACATCTCCTGGTGGATCTCCTTGCCCTCATCCATCTTGCCCCGCATCCGCTTAGCGAGTCGGTCCATGTCTGTAGCAACGTCAGCCGGCAGCAAAGGAGAAAGCTGTTCATCCGGCGCACCAATACGACAGACTTATGCTGACTAACAGTCTACTAGGCCTCCTACGAGACTGCCTCTCCAACCAGTTCCTAAGCAGCATTTAGCAGGGCGATACAGAGAGCATCACTGGCTCAGTGACCTATCGCAATGTAAAGGTGGGTCTTACTTACAGTGCCAAGCATGGAGGTTGCTCATGATATCTACCCGTTGCTTAGCAGTCTATGTGTCTAAGTATGAAGTATCTTCAGGTCAAGCGGCCAGCATGGTAAAGAGAGTATAAGGGTGTTCAACATAACTCGGATGTATGTCATGTGGCGGTTAAACGGACGGGCAGCGCAAAAATTCCTTCTGTCAACCACCAAAACAGCAAAACATTCAAAAAGAAGATGTACAGTAGTAGAGTCACAGAGGAGACAACAGGGTGGAGAGGAGAACAACAAAACACCCGCAGCCTGTGCCTATGTAAACAGCAATTCTGCCTGTGTACAATATCACAAATTATACAATGTGCCTTTTCAGTACCCAGTGGGCTGGCATGATCTGGCAAGAGAAGAGCAGCAAGACCAGTATACTGTATGTGCGTGTGGGCTGGATGGGTTTACAGTACCGGTCCGACCGGACGAGAAGTCCTTGGAGCTCCATGTAAGAGCGGGAGCGAACGCCACCCCCGCAATCCCTCTCTGATTCCCTCCCATTCAAAGAGAGCATGCCCCCATCCGGACGCATCCGGACTTACATAAGCCAGAAAGCAGCCAGATAGGGGTCCTTTTGCCTCCGTGTTCCGCGTCACATGTGCTTCCATGTTTGCCTCCTTTTGGATTTTACCTCCTGACTTTTTGCTTCGATCCAGTGGCTGCGCGGGGCCCCACACAGCCACTGGGTGGAAGCAAAAAGTCAGGAAGTAAGTAAACATTTCAGAGATAATCTGAGATATGAATATATCCCTCAACCATTGCTGTAGTTATTATATCTCTGTGAAATTACCTAAACAATATTTTTGGAGTGTTTTTGTTGCATTATTCATGAAATAAAATTGATAATCAAATCACGCAAAAAAGGAAGCAATTTAATTGAGTCCGCTATTCTGCTTCCATTTTGCTTCCATTATGTAGAGGGACTTGAGCCTGTGCACGGTGGGGCAAAGTGGCGCGATCAGGGTCCATCCGGAATGTCTGGACGGAATTGCATCCGGAAGGGTTGTCACACCCCTGGCACATAGTGGATTCAAACGGGCTAGTCTCTTTGTACATTCCCCCTCATAACGCAATTCGACTGTATTATTCCATATTGTCTCACCTCCGACCGCCGGCTGCAGCCATTGTTATTGGCTTGTTAGGCTGCGTACGACGTGTCGCGTGAGTCGTTTTTGCGGGGTAACCCTGCCCTGCCCTGGATCATGCGTTGCCATCGCTCAAGGCTTCGTGCGGTGCAGACGGTGCCCTTGCCTTCCAGGCCGATCCCTTGCCGAGCCTTTGCATTGGCCAGCTTGGTGCCCTTGTGGAGTCACACTGCTCCTCAGGCTCTTCCGATGTTCTCTTGACTGGCTGGGCTGCTATGTCTGGCAACACTCCCAACCCTGTGACCAACGATATATGCTCCTCTTCTGCTTAGCCGTGCTTCTCAACCCAGGAATGCTGGTAAGCTCTCATTTCATCTCGAGATTCAGTTGTCTGAAGGCAACATAGCCATGCGTTCCAAGCATGTGATTCGGGAACGTAGATGTTGGAGCACGCGTGCCGCCTGGACGGAATGTATGCTCAGTCATTGGCATCAGCCTACCTGCCGTCAGGACTTAGGTCCATCCGGCGGTTTATCTGATACTTGTCGACCCATGACTGCCATTCTCTACCCTAGCGCCAGTCCCCTACGTCAACCTCTAAAGTCTGTTATCCTCGCAATGCCGTTCTCCGAGGACCTGCCTTTCCGGGCTGCCTTTCGCAACTTCTACGCTTGTGTGGGGCCCCATGGGTAGAATCCTGCATCAGACCTTCCCCTTCTGCCCGCCTTGCTGGGGAACAATCGAACCAGGATACAGGGATCAGCTGACGATGTTCCACTGCTCTGCGATCGTGCACGTCCAACCCCCGCCGGACCGGACTAGGTAAGGACACAATATCGGTCCATTTCTGAACCGCTCTAACCTGTTCTTGATGCTATAAGTAGACCGTCAGGCTGGCTTGTATATCCTTGCGCTTGCGTGTTCTTACCCCGCTTGAGATCCCCCCAGCTCTGTTCTGAGAAGTACAATGGTGCAAGTCAAGGAAGTCGATGTTATCGTCTGCGGTGGCGGCCCCGCCGGTTGCATTGTTGCTGGTCGTCTGGCCTATGCCGACCCGAACCTGCAGGTCATGCTCATTGAGGGTACGCACTCTTGTATGACAAATGCGAGCTCTGCTCATCATGATGCAGCTGGTGCAAACAACAGGGACGATCCTTGGGTCTACCGCCCTGGTATTTACGTCAGGAACATGCAGCAGAATGGAATGTTAGTACATGAGCCCGTTGTGATCTCATGCTAGAGACTAAAGATGGGAACAGCAATGACAAGGCTACCTTCTACGTTGACACGATGGAGTCCAGCCATATGCATGGTCGCAAAGCCATTGTTCCGTGTGCCAACATCCTCGGAGGCGGCAGCAGCATCAACTTCCAGATGTACACCCGTGCTTCTGCTTCCAATTGGGGTATGTTCGTTCTCTCAGACGGTATTACCCAAGCTGAAAAGTGCACAAGATGACTTCAAGGCCGAGGGCTGGAAGGCGAAGGGTGAGCTGAGCTCTGGCACTCCTGCCCAATTTAGCTGAACACTTGATAATAGATCTTGTCCCGCTCATGAAGAGGCTCGAGAACTACCAGAAGCCATGCAACAACGACACCCACGGCTACAATGGCCCGATCGCCATCTCCAATGGACGCCAGATCACCACCCTCGCCCAGGACTTCTTGAGGGCTTTGGAGGCTGTTGGCGTGTCTTTCAGCGGTACGTTGATTTTCCGGATCACGTGTCTCCCAGCTAAGTTCTGCTCCAGACGATATCCAGGATCTGGATACTGCCCACGGCGTGGAGATCTGGGCCAAGTACATCAACCGGCAGACCGGCCATCGTAGCGACGCTGCAACTGCTTATGTTTACAGTGTGATGGATGTTCAGAGCAACCTCCACCTGAGAACGAACATCAAGGTGTCCCACGTCATCTTTGAGGGCAACAAGGCTGTCGGCGTTGCCTACGTTCCCGCTAAGGGCTGCACGAATCTGGGCAAAATTAAGGAGACTATTGTGTGTGCATCTTGCTTGACCGTTTGGATGTTGCTGACTGTGAGGCTGTCCCTAGGTCCGCGCCAGGAAGATGGTCATCATTTCGTCCGGTACCCTCGGCACTCCCCAGATCCTCGAGCGCTCCGGTGTTGGTAGCGCCCAGCTGCTTAAGAGCCTCAACATCAAGGTTGTCAGTGATCTCCCGGGTGTTGGTGAGCAATACCAGGATCACTACACCACCCTGACACATAAGCATGCCCCCATATCAATAGTGAGCATTGGCTAACAAGGGATTAGTCTACCGTGTGTCGAATGACTCCGTCACCACCAACGACTTCCTGCGCGGTGACAAGGCTACACAAGATAAGCTCTTCAAGCAGTGGGAGGTCAGCCCCGAGAAGGCCCTCTTGTCCTCCAACCACATCGACGCCGGCTTCAAGATCCGTCCAACTGAGGAGGAGCTCAAGGAGATGGGACCCGAGTTCAACAAGCTCTGGGACTCATACTTCAAGGACAAGCCCGACAAGCCTGTAATGTTCAGCTCCATCGTCTCCGGCGCCTACGCCGACCACACCCTCCTGCCCCCAGGCAAGTACATTACCATGTTCCAGTACCTCGAGTACCCCGCCAGCTGTGGCAAGACTGGTTCGACATGGTACGTCCCTTTCCGTGCCACCCACGGTTGCGGTTCTCATGAGACCCCTTGATGCATTGCCCAGGCATCTGTCCTCAACAATGGTATGCAGCCCTCTGCTCTCACGGGCTTGCCCTCGGTGGTGAGTCCCAAGGCATGCCAAGCCAGCATGCAACTGACCCCCTTGGTGCAGCCAGCAAGCTTGTCCCCACCTGCACAAATGGCGCACATGTTGCGGGTCCCAATAGAACAAGGCTTCCCGCTTCCAGCGGACGAAAACAACAGGGTGGACCAGGGGCACGGAGAAGGAGAAGGAGGAGACGATGCAATGGAAGGAGGAGGAGACAGGGGCTGGCAAGCAGGAGGAGACGGGGAGTGGGAGGGATTGGGACAAGCACACCGGGACGGCAAGAAGTTGGTTGGGGCAAGTGCGGTTGCCGTCCTCACCGCCGGCCACTCTGACTCCCACACCCCCGAACCAACCGCCATCACCAAACCCATCGCCGCAAGCGCCAAGCAGCCATCCAAGCCTAAGAAGTGTGAGGTCCCGCGTTACCGCCGCGAATTCAAGTTGCCTGAGACCGATAGCAAGACTGAGCCTGCTCCGCCAGCCACCCCAACCAAACCCTTGGTGCCCAGCAAGAGAGCAAAGCGGCAGGGCAGCGGCGAGAGCGCCGATCGTGAGCAGCGGAAACAGATCAAGACGGTCACATTGCCGGCGAGTGACTGTGAGTAGGGCCGTGTCACCTGGCTGGGGGGGGGGGGGGGGGGGGGGGGGGGGGGGGGGGGGGGGGGGGGGGGTTGAAGGATGGATTCGGACGGGCATGTATAATGTTGTGGACTGTTCTCCTCTCTTTGACTCTGGGCTTGTACCTCCGGCACAATCTGCCTATCTACTCTATACTTGTAACACTGCTAATACCATGCAATCTATGCCCGAAGTTGGACAGTCTTGTATTACCAAGATCTATGACTGGGTATCTCCCGCTGCATATCTCTCTCTAAGGTCATCCATGAGGCTGTCCCGGCTAACTATCCACTCTCGCCTGCTGGTCTCGCACTTTTTCTCCGCTGGCAAGGCACTACTCTGTGTGCCAGTGTTGAGGGTGAGGTCCCGCGCCGACGCAGCTAGGCGTCTTTGTAGTCTGTTGATTCTGCCGCAGTGTAATATTTGAAGAGGCGGAAACCCATCCGGAAGAGACAGTGGGGGCGGGCAGGGGCCGCAGTGATGTGCATAAGAAGCTTGATTCCATCAGCTCGCAGCTCTCGGTACAACAGTTCTCCTGGGTATTCATCCGTGCACTGAGTTCTAGTGCAGCTGCTCTACAGTGTTGGGGTCGGTGCTCGTCTGGATGAATTGAAGCGGGAGGTGCGACTTGCGGCTTCACACAATATCCGTCAACTGACACAGAGACAGGTAACGGGTGTTGCTGTGTTGCAACGGTACGTCCTATAATGCCCTAGCATGAACTAACACTGACTCATTCACAGTCCTCAAGGACACCCTATGTTTCTGGATATACCACCCAAGCCAGCCGTTTTTTACGGTAGGGATGACATAGTGGGGACTATCGTTCAACTGATTAACGGAAATGACGCCTGTCATATCCCGCTGCTTGGCCCGGGAGGAATCGGGAAAACATCGGTAGCAGCCGCGGTTGTGAACGACAGCACCGTTTGCATGAAATATGGACGCAACATTATCTTCGCAAGCTGCGAGGCGGCGATGTCAGCCGACGGTATCGTAAACCTGCTGGCCGCTGCCTTGGACTTGCCTCTGGATGGAACTGTTCGACGCGCGCTGTTTGCGTCGTTGTCCTTCCGCGGTCACCTTCTTTTGGTCCTTGACAATCTTGAAACTGCTTGGGACTCAACAGAGCGGACGCATGTGGAGCAGCTGCTAGGGAAGCTGACGGAGTTGGCCTCTCTGTCGCTCATCATCATGATGAGAGGTGCTGCTCGACCTGCGGGGGTGAGCTGGGCGGAAGAAGATATCCAGCCTCTTGCGCCCCTGCCGCTTCACGCATCCCGTCAGATGTGGACTCAGATCGCTCGACGGGATGATGGGCATCTGGATCGGCTACTGAGGCTGTTGGATGGACTCCCTCTGGCAATCAGTCTGATGGCACATCAAGGGCAGCTAGTCGGCCCGAAAGACCTAATTGAGGTGTACGAGACAGAGAAGACATCCTTGCTTGAGACAATGCCCGGGGGACAATTGATGAGTTTGGAAGTTTCTATACGGCTGTCACTAAGTTCTCATACCATGTCTGTGCATCCAGATGCAGGGGATCTACTATCTGTCCTCTTGATCCTCCCGGGAGGTATATCTATGTCAGCATTGCCATCTGTGCTGCCATGCATGAAGCAAACAAGGAAGAATGCTCTTAGCCTCCTCGGTGTTGCACTAATTCTCCAAGATGGTAGCCGTCTGATATGCTTAGCCCCCATTCGAGATTTTGTGCTGAGGTACTCTCCTCCCGGCGAGCTATTCCTCACAGAAGTACGAAAGTATTTTATGGACTTGACTGCGAATGCAGAAAACATCGGAGGTGTGGGATCTCGAGCCGCGATTGCGCTACTGACAATGGAGTTTGAAAACATCAACTCAGTCTTAATTCATTATTGGAGTGCCTATCTGAGTAGTGCTCCTTGGGAGGAAGCCCTCCAGGCTACCCTGCACCTAGCCCAGTTCTCACATGCAACTCGCTTCGGTGATTGCATGCCCCTTACAATGTGCGCGAGGAGAACTCTAGAATCCACCGGCAACCGGGCAGGTGCTGCAATGTGCACCAAGTCCATGGGTGATCTGTTGTCGTCAAAGCGGTGGCAAGAAGCGCTCCCATTGCTGGAAGAAGCCAAGACAGTATTTGAAATATTACAGAACCATTTGGGTACTGCACAATGCAATCAGGGGATCGGTGATATCCTGCGTGTGCTTGCTTGAAGAGACGAAGCAATTGCCCGCTTCCAGGAGGCGCAGTTACAATTCCAGATCCTTGGTGAGCCATTGGGCATAGCCCAATGCTTATATGGAATAGGACGAAGTATAGGGGCTTTGGGCCAGTTTGATGAGAGCAAAAGGCTACTAAGGGAGGCTCACTCCCTGTTGCTAGACCTCGGGAAGCGGTCTGGCGCGGCAGATTGTACTTGCTCAATTGGGGAGGTGCTTGTCCGCCAAGGCCAATATCCGCAGGCACTTGCTAAGTTTGAGGAAGCAAAAGGGGAATATGAAGCAATGGGTAGTCGAACTGGTGCTGCACTGTGCTTAAGCAAACGGGCTAATGCCCTGACATGGATGACAAAGTTCGAAGAGGCGATCGCCAGATATGAGGAAGCCAAGGCAGAGTTTGAAGCCGTGGACTACCGCCCGGGAATAGCTGAGTGCACAGGACAAATTGGTCAAATACTTTCCATGGTAGGCCGATATGAAGAAGCCGTGCCAAGACTTGAAGAAGGGAGATCCATGCTTGAGACGGTTGGTTCCGTATATGGAGTGGCAAGGTACACACACTGTCTCGGTCAGATATTTCGCCTCCGGAATCAACACGAGACGGCCATAGCAGTGCTGCAGCAAGCGAAGGATCAGTTCCAATCAATAGGCCACTGCCAAGGTGTAGCGCATTGCATGGAGGTCATTGGTGAGTTGTTTCGCAAGGTTGGTCGACCGGACAACACACGGAGGATGTTGCAGGCAGCCAGAACCGAGTTCAAAGCCATTGGAGATCTGCTCGGTGCTGCAAATTGTTCAATTGTACTTGGAAACTTGCAAGGTATGCTGAATCGATATGAAGAAAGCATTGCGACTTTCGAAGAGGGCAAAGCGCAGTTTGAGGCAATTGGAGAAACTTACAGTGTAGCTTATTGCATTCTGGGAATTGGGGAAAGTCTGTGCTTTTCTGGTAAATGGAGTGAGGCCGTCGAAGAGGCAGAAAAGGTCAAAGAGATGTCCACTCTACTCGGAAATCGGCATGGAATCGCGGCAGCAAACGGCCTTCTCGGGCACATTGCTTTGAGCCAAAACCGACTGGAAGATGCAACGCTGCTTATCGGAGAAAGCTTGGCACTGTTCGAAGACATGCGGATCCCCAATAAATCAGAGGAGTGTCGCAAGGTGTTGGAAGAAGTGCGTTCGAAAATGGCTGCGCAGCAAGAAGGAAGAGTCGCAAGGGTGGAATGGTTGAATGACTGAGGCTGAGGCTGGTCGCAGACTGGGTTGGAGACCGCAGACAAAGCCTTCTCAGGCAAGCAACACGGGCCGCACGGTGCGAAGCCACAGATATCTATGGGAAATGAGAGATATCCGCCAGAATTCCCGGCATGACACGCTTAAATGCTAGGTTGCCCGTAATGAAACAATAAATCTATAATGCCTGTCATTTCTGTCATGTCCCTATCTCTAGATACTAGTGCCCAGATGGCCCGACTCTGCTCTCCTTGCGCTTGTTTGCTGGATGACCTCTTTGTCTCTTGCGTGGTGGTTCACCAATCTCATTGTCTGCTTCCAAATTGGTAATGCGGACTACTGGGTATGCCTCTGCATATGTTGCTTTCAATGTTGTTGAGAGGTAGAGATCATTGATATAGAGGCCTGGGTCAACCTTGAAGCGCAGACAGAGTGCAATTGCATGCGCACAGGGAATAAGATATTGCTGGAAGTAGCGACAGGTACAGTAGCCTGCTCAGAGCTCCGGGTAGAGTGTCACTTCATGCTCATCTGTAGTGTGATCCAGACTGGAGCGGGCCAGAGCACTGGTGGGGCTCAATGCCAGGATCAAGTAGCATCAAGCTGCTGTGAGGTTGTGAACAAAAACCTCATGCTGAATTGGAACATGTAGTTGATGGAGGCTGAGTGTGTAGAGCTTGCGTTCCAAAAAGCACTCCATCTGGTCGTTCCAAATTGCATCAAGAAGTTGAAGTGCTGGGAGTGCTCAAGCATGAACAAAGACACTGTTCATTACTTCTGTGGCATTGGAAGTAGCTTGACCAAAACGTGGACTATTGAATGCGGATGTTGCCCAGCATGCAGGATCGATATCTGTGAAGTACTTTGCAGCTGCTTCAGTAACTTCTGTACGGATGAGTTGAAGACATGCCTGGAAAAGCTTCTTGGTTTCCGCATAGACAAGGCTCCAGAAATATGGACTGATGCTGGACCTGTGGTTCTTTCTGGTGTTCTGCTCGATATGCTTTGCACAGTATGATTCATCGACCAGGGGTAGTTGCTTGGACATAGCATTGAGGAGTCCTTTCTGCCGGTCAGATATCATGACTGTTGTTGGTAGATCGAGGCCAGGCAGTGATTCTTTGAGGAGTCAAAAGAATCTGGACCAAGACTTGGTGTCTTCTTGGAGTGCAAGCCCCCATGCGAGCATGAGGAGCTTATCTTCGGCATTGTATGTGACTGCAAGCAGAAGAACATAATTGTATGAAGTCTTTGTGAAAGCGCCATCAACTGCAATAAAGTGGCAGACTGAGTTCCAGGCATTCTTGGCTGCTGACGGACATATGAACAATGAGTCGAATGTGCCTTCTGCATCGGATTGGATGTGTACTGTTGCACCAGGATCGCGGGCTCAAAGACAACGTGTATAGGCAGTGAGTTTCCGGAACTCATTGGCCTGCTGTTCAACTGTGTCACCTAGTATGGCTTTCTTTGCCCTATATGCTTGTTCTTTGGAGGTGCCAATGAGCCAACGTCAAAGAACATCAACAAGAGTCGCTGGTTTGACATCATTCTTCACTGTGATGCTCTTCTTCAACTGGTCCGCAAGGAAGATGGTCCGATTCAAGATTGAATGTGCTTTTGGTGTGAATGTTTGACATGTGTGGGTTGGAACAATATTGCACACCGCAAATGCCCCATCCTGACGAGTGACAGATGCTCGGAATGGGAAACCATCATCCTCTGCCCGGTTGCAGGCAACCATGAGCCGGCCTCTATCCCTCTTTGCAACATTATGGGATGCACCTTGAGCGACAGAGTGAGCCATGAGAGCAAGTGCGGCTTCATCGAGAGATTCAAAAGGCTGGTCTTTTGATACAGCTTCAACAGCATCCATTGTGGTGGTTACAAGAAGAGGTAGGAAGGGTCACGACGCGTCAAGAATGACACGTCAAGTGTGACACGTCGGGAAAGGGCATTCTAGCTTTTAAGGTTTCAAGGGGGCAACCTAGCATTAACGCGTCTGACAGCGGGCATTCTGGCGGATATCTCCATATGGGTCCCCCCTGGATGCAGCATGGTGTACAATGCGTATTGGCGTCCTCCTGTGCGACTGGGGCCGGCATGGAGAGTCGATCTCAAACCTTGAAGCTGCCTTCGAAGAGCTACAGGTCATCAACAATCCGCTAGGCGTTGCTCTTGGCCGGCCGGTATGAAGAAGCGCGCAGGCGGTTGGAAGACGCTCATGCAAGATATACTCTTCTCCCGTTTCAGAGAGGAGTCGCATTTAGTCTCGACCTTCTTGGCCAGGTGGCGGTGAGTCAGGATCGCCCAAAAGACGCAATACCGCTATTTGAGAAGAGCTTGAAGCTGTTTGAGGAGTTGGGCGTTGCCAAAGATACGGAAGCGTGTCGCCAGAAGTTGGATCAGTTACGCTCAAATGAAGCGCTTCCCGTGCAGGGCTATCAGGAGGACCAGACCCCACGCGACACCGAAATTCGTGTAGCTGCGCCCGCGGGCTGATGATGGGAGATGCTGAACGGCGGCGGCGGCGAGGAGGGAGACGAAAATACCTTGATCATGCGACCGCCGTTGCCGTCTTATACAACTGCACTTTCAAAACGAATGCAGTCAGCAGCGAAATCCAGCGCCACATCTTCCCGCATCTTCCCAAGCCGAGACCATCAAGAGCGATCAGCGGAGAGCAGCGCCACCGACGACGGGCAGAGATATTCAAGACAATCGTCCGACAGCATTGAACGCATATTACTGATAACTAGACGAGAAGATCGGGTAATGTGTATGTAGGGTATATGCAAGCCGACAACTGTCTGGTGCAAATAAATGGCATATAAAGATCGTGCGGAGGATCCGTTCGGCGAGTCCGACCAGCGGTATGTCAAGATCGAATGAAGGTGTATGATCATGCCCTGTGAGTCTTGGGCGGCATCAGCTTGAGGCGCTCCTATTCCAAAGATGTCAGCATCAATCCATGCAGAAGTCAGGTGGAAAAGACGCACCTTGACCGAGTCAAAGCGCCGGCTGCGGCTGAACGCGCGGTACATCTTTACGATGTCGTTCCAGGTGAACATGACGGTGATGACGAACATGACGGGGAGGGCGACTTCCCAGAAGAAGAGGTCCGAGCCGACGAGGGAGTTCATTTGCTGAAAATTCATCCCCTGTGCACGGGATGGTCAGAGCAGCGAGCAACGAGAGGAGGTGGGACGCACGAAATAGCCCGTGAGGAACGTCAGCGGGAAGAAGAGCACCGTCGCGACCGTGAGCCGGCGCATCGACTGGTTCGTCTCATACGACACGATCTGCGTTTCCTTCAGCACACATCGCCATCGCGCAAGAGGAAGAATGCACATTGAACGTAAAGTTGATCAAGTTCTCCGCAATAGAGCTGAACATGTCCATGCTGCTGAGGATATACTCCATATGGTCGTACACGTCCGCGAGGTAGACCTTGCACTGGTGGCTGCAGAACCCGGTGACCTTTACGTCCCTGCCGTCCTGCGCCTCGGGCGTGGCGGCGACGGCGCGGTCGAGGTCGTACCGCCGCAGGGCGTAGATCATCGTCGAGAGGGGCGTGAGCGTGCGCTTGTGCAGCGTGAGGTCGCCGGACATGATGTGCACTGCAACGCGACGCGACGCGGAGTCAGCTAGCATCCTCCAGACCCGCAATTGGTGGGACGCACGCTGCCGCACAGTCTTCATCCCCGGCTTGATCAGAATCTGCCGCTCCAAGTCCAGCAGGGTATCATGATACCGATCGACGACCTCGAGCGCCTTGTCGACGACTACTCCGTCCAGAGCAATCAGCGGGTGTCCCTACAGCTCCAGATGAGGAGGGGAGACGCACCGAGGTCGACGACGGACTGCATGAGCAGCGAGGCGTCGCAGTGGGCGCGGAGGAGGGAGTCCTTGAGCTGCAGGCGGGCCTTGATGGGGCGGAAGTGGGACAGATCCGCATCTTGGTGGAAGGTGATCAACGTGCCTACGACCCAGCCATCAGCGCCGATCCCCACCGATCCCGGCCACAACCATAACCATAACCATGACCATAACCATACCCACCACGCACACGGCGAGAGGAGAGAAAGCGAGAGAGAGGGACGCACCGCCCCGAGTCAAGAAGACGTAGATATGCTTGAGCTCGACACTGACGTGGGAGCCGCGCTTGAGCTCCTGCAGCGCGGCCTGATTGACAGCCTTGCGCCGCTTCATCGGGCTCATGCTCATCCAGCTCGCCCACTGCCGCTGCTTGGCCGCCGTGGCCGCCTCCTCCGCCTTCCGGTCGGGCGCATCTCGCTCCGGGTCTCCTCGCCCGGGCGAATGCGAGCGCGAGCGCCCGTGGCTGCGGCTGTGGCTCCGCCTACGGGAGCGCGGAGGCGGGGCGAGCAACCCCGGGCCGTCGCCCGCAAAGTCGCCGAGCCCCCGGTCGGGGACAACGGGCCCGTCGTCCCCGCCCGAGCCCGAGATGTTCTTCCTCAGCCCGTCGAACGTGCTCTCGATGTCGTCCCTGCTGAGCGTGCGGTGCAGCGGCAGCGGCAGCCCACTGACCCCGACGACCGTGTCCCGCGCGCGCTGCCAGACGCTCGACCGGCGTTTTCTCAACCCCGGAGCCGAGCCGGAGCCGGAGGCGGCCGGCCGGCCCTCGCGCTCCTGCACGGGCGAGTCGGTCATCACCCGTGCCCCCGGCGCCGAGTCGCCCTCGCCCTCGCCCTCGCCCTCGCCCGCCGCAGCCTGGCTCGCATCATAGCTCGGGGGCTCGTCGTCCGGTGCGAGGGAGTGGCACATGATACTGAGGAAGAGGTGGTTGCGGTAGTAGTCGCTCTTGCTCCTGCTGCCGCTCTCCCCGCAGCGCAGCACGTCTTCCGTGGCCAGCGGGTGCAGGTCGTACCGGATGGCGATGGCGCGGATGACGTCCCAGCTGATCCCGCCAACGTTGATCCAGCGAACCTTTGCCCAGTTGGGCCTGTCCTTGCCCTTGGCGGCCAGGAAGTCGGCCAGCCCGGCATTGGACAGCCGGGTGAACGTCGCGCTCGTGAGCGAGTAGTCGCACACCTCGATCGCGCACTCCTGGTGGATGTGCCCCCAGTGCCTCGCCGCGCTGTCCCGGCGCGGGTCGACCCCCTGCTCCGCGCCGGGGGAGGCGATGGCCGTGCTCCCGCGGTGCATCTGCATGACCTTGAGCGCAGACGCGCGGAACTTCTGCGAGGGCCGCAGGGGCGCCGCTGCATCGGGGCCAAGGCCCGGCTCGCCCCCCGCGGGGAAGGGGGCGAACGTGGACGGGCCGGTGACGGTCGGGCCGGCGTTGGCGAGAAGCAGCGGGGGCCGCTCGCGCTCCACGCGCGTTTCAGCAGTGCTCATCGTCGAGCTGCCCCCGGGCGGGGTGTGCGCGCGCCCCTCGCACTCCATATCCAGCTGCTCTACCGCGCCGTCCAAGCCCTGCTCCTGCTGCCCCTGCCCCTGCCCCTGCTGCTCAGCAAACGCCTGCTTCCCCGCCCCGGACCCCGGGGAATGCATGATCGGCTCGAAGTGCTCGACCTCCTGGCCGATGTACGCCGGCATCGGCGGGGGGCTGTCCGGCACCGCCGCGTCGTCCACGTCCACGTCGTCCCCCTCCCCGCCGTCCTGCGCGTCGTCGAGGATCGAGTCGGAGTCGTTGTCTGCGCCCAGCCCTGCCGGCCGGCGTGGGTGGACGAGCACCGCGTCCGGCTGGTTGAGGCCGGAAGCGAGCACCGAGTCCGGCCCGGGGGCGTCGAAGTCGGCTGAGGTGACCGGGCGGACACCGTCGAGGGAGGGGGTGCGTGAGCGGCCCTGGGTGCCGAGGGTGTACGTCTGCGGACCGGCTCCGGGGGTGGTGGACGGGGGCCGGGTCGGGGGCACGTCGCCCGGGTCGGTGGGGAGGCGCGGGGTGGAGGCTGAGGAGTGCGGGACGGGGGAGGTGAGGAAGTGCGGGGCGGAGGGGAAGGCCGGCATCGTGTGAGGGTCGATCGTGCTGCCTTTGTGTTGCTGTCCCTCGCGATCAACGTCTAGTGGCTCCTAAAGAGGCGGTCGAACTGTCCCTCGGGCGGCGGTCGGAGGCCTCAAGGCAGCGCACGGACCCGGTCGCGCTCAGGGTTCAGGAGTGTATACGGTGCTGGATGGCGGTGTGTAAGGGTGGTGGGTCACAGCAGCGTTGGGGTGGTTACAGTACTGCCGCTCCGTGCAGGTGGGTGCTGGGTGGGTGGCCCGTGCTCGTGGTGTGGTGTACGCTGTCGTCCTGTCACCCTTCCAGACAGACGCAGGCAAAAGTGTCTCGCGCGTGCCGGCTATCTTTAGCCCACCTCCTCTCCTCTCGCGCCCAGAGCCAGGCGAACCTTCAGCTTCAGCCCCCGCGTCATACATTCCGGCCCGTCAGTGGCGGTGCTCCTCTCCCGTAGTTGCCTGGATACATTGCGAAGATGCGGGAAGATGCAGAAGCGGACATGCGGTGACAGTCCTGTCCTTGGCGTTACAGTACTGTATATTGAATAGCAACGGCGGTCGCACGGTCAACACGTTTCTCCCCCCTCCTCGCCGCTGCTGCCTATCAGCAGTGGACGTCGGTAGCGCCAAGGCCCGCCTCGCTGTGGAGGGACTGACTACATCACCAACGAAAGAAACGTGCATCAATCAAGGCTAGGCATCCGCAGTCCGGCCAGCTTCTCGATCCAATCCAATAGTCGCCGGGTTTGCAGTCCGCCGCATTACCATCTCCAGAACTAAGACCCTAAGTAGAGGGCGGGACGCCGTGCGTCCTCCCGTCTTACTAGAGCATCCCACGGGCAAAGACCGGTCCAGCGTTTGTCCAGCCGCATGGCCTTCCAGAGAAGCTTCAGAAGCCCCGATTTCAGGACAATAGGCATGGCCACTGAGAAGCCGCTTCTTTCCTGATAGCTGGTTATCAACTGCCGGAGAAGCATAGCACTCAGGGCCCAGATGTAAACAACATGACATGTCATCCAGACCACCATTGACAGTGCACTCTCCTGCTCTGCTTGACTACATTGTCTGCAAGTCCACTGTGCATTTCTAGACTGCTTAACTTTTCCCTTCTGGAATGGGGGACACCCCATCTTTGCAAGAGCGGTTGGCAAGCACCAGTCACGAGCACAGACAAGCTGCCCAAGCAAAGGGCTCCCAGCTCCAGCCGAGATTGGTGGTGGTATCATCACAATCCAAGCAGACATTTGAAAAGCACACGTATCCGGATGAGCATCTATTCTGGAGCTGCAGGCAACCCCGGAAATCCCTATACAATTCCTGACACCAGAACATGACTCAGTCTGGACGAACTGCTGATGATGCCGGTCCAGCCTCGACCAGCACCCTCCACACACCATCGCCATCCAGAAGTTTTCTCTGTGACCGATCTTGACCAACGCAAAGCACGGCTTGCCGCCCAGGAGCAGGCACACCTACAAGCCGATCCGGAGGAAGCGCGTCAAAGACAATACGTTCAAGACGAGTACAAGGATATTGCCATGTACAATCCCAATGAGCATTCTGCATGGCAGGATGACGATGCCAACGATTCCCCTCCCGAGCAGGATGTACCCTTGTCAATGTGGCAGAAACTCACGTGCGCATGGTTCCGGAGGGGAAGAAAATTGCTCACCTGTTGTCCAGACAAACAAAGTACCGCTGTCTGCACCACTCAGTTTAGGACTGTACAGAGTCCATCTGACTGGGCAATCCAAGGGTGTCGTATTCCGTGAAGTTGTCACAGGTCCGGAAGGGTAGTCTGGAGTTGGAACAGCAAGCGGAATAGGTGTAATTAGTGGGTAGCGTCCGGAATAGATAGTAGTGTATGAGGATGGATCGGGGGTCTGCCCCTCTTCGGAGAAGGAGAATCCACCTTTTATCTATCGAACCTGATGTTTACCTTTTGGAATCCCATCTCACAAGGTACATCACCAGGGGCTGATTTCACCCAACCTTAGGGACTCTCTCAACCGACAGGACACCTTTCCATTTGTCCCTTTTGCAAATTGAGGGTTATCCGATGAGAGAGAGTCTTTGCCCGTAACTCCGTTGGATGTGTTGCGTCGTGTACGCCATTCCGAGAGGGTTCCGGGACCGGAAGGACCATAGTCCGGAGTTGCTCCACGGACCGGAGGGCCAACCAGGGCAAGTCGGAAAGCTGTCCAGACTTCCAGTACCATATCTCCAGAAGGCCGGAATGCAAAAAATTGGGCCACAGTGACAAAGGGAACTGTACATCATGTCAGGATGCACATCCTGAGGAGCATGCGACTCAACTCACGTCCAGAGGGGAGGTTGTTGAGAGATGCCACTAGGCTGCGTCTGCTTGGTCATTTTGATGATCTGCGTGCGGGGCAGGCTGCACCAGTCAAGGGTATTGGTCAGTAGGTGGTGGCACGTTCCTCAGGTGAGATGGTGAGCCGGGGGAGGGCCCACTGCATTAGGGTTCAACATTGCCAGTGGATGAATCAGGGATGCCAAGAGACAGCGAGCAAGCGATCGGGGGCAGTGGTGAGCCAAGTATGAGGATCCAGGGGGGGCGGGGGCGCAGCCTGTCTGATAGCTGAGTGACGCCTGTCGTGCAAGACGGGAGCAGATGGTGTGCTCTGGGTTGGGCACGTGACCAAAATATGTATCTGGGCTGCACCACACATGCATCTTAGAGCCTGTTCGGCAACCAATGTGCGTGATGTGGGAGATACAATCTAGGTGCATACACATGTTGTGAGATTGTAATCTCCCAGATTCCATGATCTGGGGTGGACCTGGCGCGTTCGGTACCAGTGTGATCTCTGTTGTGCAATCTGAGGGGCTGCTTTTCCTGCCCCCAGTGAATGGTTACTGGATGGTTCCAGAAGGGAATGTCATGGAAACACTGTGGAAATTGCAACACAATGTAATGGGTATGCTGAAGCAAGGGGTAAGTTCATGGAAATGACAAGGATGCCAAGATGCCACATCTGCCGGCGGTTCAGGCACGTGCTTGTGGAAACAGTGTGTTTCCATTTGGGTTGGAAGCAACGCGAGATTGAGATTGAGGACGCAGATACAGGTCCAGAGGTGTATCTGGCGTTTGGTGTAGATCGAGGCGCACAATCTAGGACATTTTGTGGTGCCGAACATGTCCGTGATCTTGCAGATTCTGACGGAAGTATCTGCCCAGATTATGCCTCAAGATACGACAGATTACGGTTACCGAACAGGCTCTTACATTTCAGGAGCCCATCTGGGATCTGGGATTCTGCTTCCGAAAAATGCCTCCATCTGTGTATCTGGGCTACGGCAAGTCATCCATTGCCTGCATGTACACTAGAAGCAAGTCTGTGTTATATTTGCCGCGCCATTGGACACGAGTGCCCTTCTGTCATACATTCCCGCGCCCTTGGGTGGCGGTGCTCTCCCCCCGTGATTGCCTGGAGAGCTGCGAAGATGCGGGAAGATACGGACATGCGGTCGCGCATTCATTATTATTAATCCTTGGCGGTTACGGCAGTACTTATATTGAACGGCAACGGCGTTCGCGCCATCCACGCGTTTCGGCCCTCTCCTGGCTGCTGCCTATCATCTGCCCGCGCGCGCGCAGCGAACGTCGGTAGAGCCAAGGCCCCCCCGCGATGTACAGGGTCTGACTACTGTAAGCCAATAACGAAAGAAACGTGTAACTAACGCGCAATGGTCGCTCACGGCTTTCTTCGCTTAAGGTCGTTTTTCAATTTTGTCAATACTAAACTATGCAATTCGGAGACGGGAGAAGCTTTGCAGCATGGCTGCCTCATACTATCAGGTCATTGTCTGAGCATTTTCCGTAGATATGCGTCTTCTGGCCGTTTTGTCTGCCCCGGGAAGTTCTGTCAGTGGTTCCAAATCCTTTCAACCCTCACACTTGTAGGTTTTGCTGGGCGGCCATTCTCGAACGCACTTCTTCCAAGGCCTCACGACACGCTTCAGGCTCGTTGGCAACCCGCATGTCTTCGAACATCGCCAAGCTTTCTCCTAACAAGCGCTCCGCGTTTTCCAGTCGGTTTTGCCTTAGAGCAACCTGGCCGAGAAGCTTGTTGGCTCCCGCCAATCCATGTCTGTTCCCAAAAACCGCGAACATCTCTTTGGCAGTTTCTGCCTTTCCGCCAGCCTCGCTCCATTTACCAGACAAGTACAGCGTCTCTCCAATTCCCAGAATGCAATAAATGGCACCGAAAGTTTCACCGATGGCCTCGTACTCTGATTTGGCTGCTTCAAAAGTGACAAGGCTTTCGTCATATTGAGCCAACGTATTCAGCAAGTGACCAATACTCGCTGAACACCTTGCCGCGCCAAGAGGATCGCCAACGGCTTTGAACTCGGCTATGCCCCCTTGTAGCATGTTACGTGCTTCCTCCGGCCGGCCCTTTTCGCAAAACAATCCCCCCAGAACCCACATGCATCTTGCTGCACCCAGGCGGGCACCTACAGATTGAAACTGAGCCATGGCTTGTTGCTGTGCTACTATGGCCTCATCGAGTTGACGTTGGATGCGAAGTATCTGTCCAAGTGCATGTGTGCACTCTGCTACCCCAAAGATGTTGCCGATAGCCTCCAACTTTGTTTTGGCTTCCTCTAGCCTTGGTATGGCTTCGTCATACCGAGCCATCGCGCCAAGTAAAGCTCCAATGTGTCCCGAGCACTGGGCTATCCCTGTGCGGTAGTTCAAGATTTCATACTCTGCCTTGGCTTCCTCAAGTTTGGCGATGCCCGCTTTGTGCTGTGCCATCCTTCCCAGCACACCAGCCAACCCGCATAAGCACCGAGCAGCACCAAACCGGTTACCCAACTTTTCGAACTCTGCTTTGGCCACTTCAAGCTTTGAACGTGCCTGCGGAAGCTGGCCTTGCAGCAAAAGTATCTCTCCGATAGAACCGGTACAGACTGCAGCGGCAGACCGCTCACCAAACTCCACGAAGAGAGACTTGGCCTCTTCCAGTTTGTCCTTGGACCCGTCGAGCTCACATAACACCCACAGTACCATGCCTATACCTTTTAGGCACTGAGCTATGCCCAGGCGGTCATCAAAGACCTGGAACTGCGACTTGCCCTCCTGAAACCTTACAAGTGCTTCGTTGTTTCGATGAAGCCTAGAAAGGATGTCACCGAGCTTCTGATTGCATTGTGCAGTTCCCAAGCGGTTGTTTAACAATAGAAACGCTGCTTTTGCTTCTTCCAGGACTGGAAGTGCTTCTGCGTACCGATTCAAGGAAAGCAGCTCGGCAAGACGTTTGGTGCACAATGCCGCACCCCCGCGGTCCCCTACGCACTCCAGCGTTTTCTTGGCACACAAAGTGAGCGGTATGCAATCACCGATACGAGTTGCATATGAAAAGCACGCTAAGTGGTGAGTGGACCGAAGGACTGCGTCTGGGGGAGCAACACTCGAATGGGTGCTCCAGCAATGAAGCAAGACTGAATTCATGTTATCAAATTCCGTTGACAGAAGAGCGATCGCCGCTTGAGACCCCTCCCCTCCTATCTTGTCGACATTCGCAGTTAAGCCCATAAAGTATTTGCGCATCTCTGCGAGGAATATCTCGGTGGTAGGAAGCTGCTCCCGCACGAATTCGCGAATGGGCGCTAGGCATCTCAGCCGGTTACCGTCTTGAATGAGTAGTGCGACGCTGAGGAGGGCAAGAGCATTCTTCCTGGTATTCCTCATGGACGGCAGCACCAAGGGTAAGGATGTCATTGGCATCCCCGCCGGGAGTATCGAGAAGATACATAGCAGGTCCCGTGCTTCAGGGTGCGCAGACATAGTGTGAGAGCTTAGCGACAGACGTGTGGACACTTCCAAGCTCGTCAATCGTCCCCCGGGCAGGGTCTCAAGCAGTGCCGTTTTTTCTGCATCATATGCTTCAATAAGGTCTTTCGGGCCGACTAGCTGTCCTTGATGCGCCATCAGACTGATTGCCAGAGGGAGTCCATCTAATAGGGTCAGCAGCCGATCCAGATGCCCATCGTCCCGTCGAGCGATCTGAGTCCACATCTGACGGGCTGTGTCAAGCGATAGGGGTGCGAGAGGCTGGATATCTCCTTCCGTCCACGTCACCCCCGCAGGCCGAACAGCACCTCTCATGGTGATGAGCAGCGACAGAGATGATAACCCCGTCAGTTTTCCCAGGAGCTGTTCCACACGGGTGCGCTCTGTCGAGTCCCAAGCCGTTTCCAGATTGTCAAGGACCAGAAAAACGCGGCCTCGGAAGGATAGAGACCCAAACAACGCGCGTCGAACATCTCCATCCAGTGGCAATTCCAAGGCAGTGGCGAGCAGGTTTACGATTCCGTCGGCTGAGGTTGCTGCCTCGCAGCTTGCGAAGATAATGTTCCGTCCATATTTCGTCCGGACGATGCTGTGATTCACAACCGCGGCTGCTACCGATGTTTTCCCGATTCCTCCCGGGCCGAGTAGCGGTATATGACAGGCGTCATTTTCATCAATCAATTGAACAATAGTTCCCACTATGTCATCCCTGCCCCAAAAAACGGCTGGCTTGGGTGGTATATCCAGAAAAAGGAGATCCTCTCGGGGACTGTGGATGCGTCAGCGTCAGTCGTAGCTTGGGCAGTGTAGAAGGTACAGTTGTAATACGTTCGCACCCGTCACCTATCCTGTGTCAGCTGAGATAACTCAATCAGCGCTAGTTCGTACCTCGCGCTTCAATTCATCCAGGCGAGCACCCACCCCAACGCTGTAGAGCAACTGTACCATTATTAGTTGTCAGTTGGATACCCGGGAGAATCATCATACCGACAGCTGGGAGCTGATAGAATCGAGTCTCTTGTGCATATCACTGATCTCTTGCGGGCCATTCAGCTGTTGCAAGCGCTTGGAGGGATGCTGCAGATTCTGCATGAATGTGTCGACTTCCCTCGCAACCCTGTCCTTATTGTCAGCTCCGGCCGAGACAAGTGTATCATGAGAGCTTGCTTGGATAGATCATCCAGCAGATTTGAGGTTGGAGGGTCTAGTTGGGTATTGTGCGATAAGCGGTCAAGGACTTGCTCGTTGATCACGGTCAATCTCGCCGCCAGGTTGCGACTATCGTCTTCCAAATCCTGTACCATCTAAGCAAGAAGTCTGATGAGCATCGTTTCCGCAAAACATATGAACACTTGCCTCCGCTATCTGCATTACTCTGGATGTCGTTGCTAGCACACTCGATTTCAGTGGCTCCAGTATATTTCCAGCCCTTTCCTTCCATTGTTTGAGTCGGTTGCCGAGATCAGTTGTGGTCATTTTCGGATTTCGTCTTGAGGAAGAAAATGTTGTCCAAGGACCCATCTAGTCCAGCCCTGCTTGTGACCTTTATACAAGCTATCGACGACAACTGGGCATCGGCTAGGGGATAATCATGGCGGGTCATACATGGGAATTGAGGGTGGATGATCCTCGGATCAGGTACTTACTCATAGGAACGTGCCAACGTGCCAGTCAAGCTCATGCGGGACCTGGAACAGCATGGAGCGTAGCATCGTACCGTGAGATACACGGTGGAGCTCCATGTAGCGTGACCCCGCGGCTTCAGACATGCAGCTGCGGAGTTGAAGGCGGTTCTTGGGGTGGTGATGTTGTGATTGGAATTGTACAGTGCCAATTTCGTTCCGACGAAGAGAAGGGACGTTGACTGAAGTCGTGCGTTTTGGTAAAAATCAAGGTGAGCCGTGGGTTTAGCAGCATTGAAGAACGATGAGCGTGGCGTGCATCAAGCACGTTTGATTGTAACAATGCTGTGAGAAGAACGCGGTGGGCGGTACAGCACAGCCTCATCTCGTGATTGTCACACTTGGCCAAGTTCCTCATCTAGTCCACATCCATGCTATCGGCACACCCTTCAGTCCAGCCTCCGCTCACCCAGCGCTGCCTTCGAGGCCTCCGCATTTCCATGTTTGGGCCCGCTTGTGCCACGGATCGGCGACATCCTCTGGTGTTCCCTGACTTTCCAGTGGGCAACCAAGGCCGTTTGAGAGAAGTGCAACACACAGTTTCAATCAATGTCTAAGCGTGTAGAAGTATATACAGGGTATATTTCGAGATCATTGCAATACAAGATGGTGGAGCAGGTCCATGCCTCTACAAGAAGAACAAGAAGCGCTGCACGCCGCAGTCAGTGAGTCACCGCCCTCGCATGACTTTTGGTACGCCCTTCACACCTGCCTGCACTAACATAAGCTCGATATAAAGTCGCTCATAAGAGCTCACGCACCTCGATCTTGTCCATTCGGCGGTTGCTCAGGAAGGAGCGACATTGATTTAGAATATCAGGATACGTGAGCAGGAGTATGACAATCGTCATAATGGGTATGGCCAGCTCCCAAAAGAAGAGGTCCGACCCGACGATCGAATTCATTTGCTGGAAGTTCATTCCCTATATGATGTAGAGCATTTAGTTTGTGACGAGAATGCAAGGAGCCAAACGCACGAAGTATCCTGTGAGGAAAGTCAGGGGAAAAAAGAGCACAGTTGCGATTGTCAGGCGGCTCATCGAATTGTTTGTTTCGTACGAGACGATCTGCGGTAGATTCAGTTTAACATAAGAATATTTCTATCGAGCACTCACGTTGAACGTGAAGTTGAGTAGATTCTCCGCAATAGAGCTGAATCCGTCCATGCTGCTCAGGATATAGTCCATGTGATCGTAGACATCCGCGAGATAGACTTTGCACTGATGGCTGCAGAAGCCTGTCACTTTGACTTCCGTGCTATCCTGGGCTTCTGGGGTGGCGGCGATTGCCCTGTCCAAATCATACCGTCGGAGGGTGTAGATCAATGTGGAGAGCGGTGTGAGGGTGCGCTTATGCAGGGTAAGATCGCCAGAGATGATATGCACTAGCGGACAGTCAGCGACCACTCCTTTGAGTCTGCCTATAGCGAGAACTTACGTTGCCGCACATTTTCCATACTTGGCTTTATGAGAATCTTCCTTTCTAGATCGAGGAGCTCATCGTGGTATCTCTCCACGATATCAAGAGCCTTGTCGACCACTATTGGGATATTTCATTAGTATGGCGCGGGGTACGGCTGAAAGCAGACATACCGAGATCAAGCACGGATTGCATTAGCAAAGACGCATCACAGTTCGTGCGAAGAAGAGAATCCTTGATTCGCAGACGTCTCTTGATAGGCTCGAAAACGGACAGATCCGCTTGCTCGTGGAAAGTGATAAGGGTGCCTATGTCAAACATTGATTAGCTCGTCGGTGAAGTTTAGAAAAAGCTGACCTTGTCTCGTCAAAAACACGTAGTTGTGCTTCAGAACCACGTTCACATGTGCACCCTGCTTCAGCTCCTCTAGCACGACCTGATTGGCAGCTTTTCTTCTTCCCATAGGAGTCATGCTCATCCAGCTTGCCCGCTGTTTCTGTGTCGCGAGCTTCCTCGCTTCCTCCGCCTTTCGCTCGGGAGCGTCGCGCTCCACGTCTCGGTCAGGACTGCGTACACCTCGGCGAGATGTGAATCGCTCGGGAAAGGGCCGTCGGGCTCGAGTGATACGGGTTATGTCGTCCTCTGGGCGATGTTCTTTACCAATAGAGCTCGATGTCGAAGAAACATCATCCACAGTATTGAGCTTACTGAGCGAGCTTTCTATATCGTCCCTGTTCAGCGGCCGTCTGAGACCGACGGTAGACAGGCCCTGGTGTAAGCCTTGGATATCTTGGACCGGCGAATCGCTCAGCTGCCGGACAATCTGCCCCCTTGCGGAGCCAGGATGAAGGGCCTTGGACGGTGGTGCGGCGTGGAGCGGGTCGTTGGACGTTGCGTTGTCGTCATCGGCCAAGGAATGGGATATGACGCTGAGGAAGAGATGATTTCGGAAGTACTCCCCCTTGCTCCGGTTACCATTCTCGCCGCACCGAAGAACGTCCTCGGTCGCAAGCGGGTGCAGGTCGTAGCGGAGCGCAAGTGTACGAACAACATCCCAAGATATGCCTCCGACGGTGATCCAGCGGACCTTGGCCCAGGGCGGTCGATCGTGCCCATGACCATTCAGGAACTCTTCGAGTCGTGTGTTGGTCAGCGGGGTGAATCGTACATTGACAGAGCTGTAGTCGCAGATCTCGATTTTGCACTCCTGATGGATGTGACCCCAATGTTCCGAGGCCGAGTCCCGACGGGGATCGACACCCTGCTCTGCTCCCGGGGTTTGGATAGCGGTCGATCCTCGGTGCATCTGAATGACCTTGGCCGCAGTCGTTCGTAAGCGATTGACAGGGCGAGGAGGGGGCGGAGCAGATGACGGGTTTGGTCTGTGATCATCAGGCCCAGATGCAGCGACAGGGACGAAGATCGGTGCGCCATCAACAGCGGATAGCTTGCTGATATCGACCGGCGCAGATGGGCTGTTGACGCGTGTTTCGGCGGTGCTGCGTGTCGAGCTCTTGTTAGGAGACTCTGGGCCGGCGGATGGTTCCTCCAAGTGATCCGCGGTCGCATCCAGAGTCTGTATGTTCGTGTTTGGCCGCGAAGGTAGAGGCAAATTGGCTTGCATCTTCGGGGATGGGAAGACTGGGTCGAATGGGTCTTGCGAATGCTGTCCTCTGCCACCCGCGGGGGATTGGTCATCAGGCTGCGCAGCATCGTCGTCGTCTTGTTCGAGCTCCGCGCCGCCATTCCCGCTCCCTCGAATATCTTGATCTTTCGCTCCTGTCTCAACTGTCGTGTGCGCCGTGGGATCGTCCGGTATGGCGTGGTCCGGGCTATCCTGCATGTCTTCCAGCGCCGAGCGTACGCTGGCCAACGACGGAGTGCGGTCGCGAGTCGGGAATGACAACGAGTCCAAGACGGTTTGATAGTCTCCACCGACTCCTTGGAAGGTGTGCTCTGTTGCCCGTGAGGAGTCCATGTCGGGCTCAGCCAACAAGGCACTCTAGGGGAAGGAAAGCGATAAGAACGTTCGGATATGTCGTCTGCCCTAGAGGTTTGGCAGGAGAGATGGTATCGTAAGGTTGAAGTGTGGGTATTGTGGGTATGTTGAAGAGGTTGGAGAGTAAGAGGAGGCCATGGCATCGCCAGCACGAGGCAGGACAAGCGCGCCAAGACAAAAATAGCAGACGCGAAAAACGGCTGTTGCAGACAGCAAAACCCGGGATGACGGATGTCAGGGTTCAGTGGATATCAATAGGCGTAGGGAGGCGAAACGAGGCGGTGGCGCGAGGACTTCGTGCGTGCAAGAAGGTCGTGGTGATAGGGCCATCAGCATGCAAGAAGGTCGTCGCGTGCGCAGCAGCCAAGTATAGCGCAGGGCTCGCGGGCGCAAAGGACTCGTACGAGCTACGTATGTCCCTGCTGAAGATCAACTTCTGGAATCTGCCGGATCCGACATCAAGGAGGATGCCTTATATTGAGCTTTCGGGATGTGTGCAACGGATTCCTCCGGCTTTGTCGTATCGCCGGAGAAGTCCGCGGGTCTGACCGCGGTCGCCGTCTAAAAGTGACGAAGACGCCGCGTCCATGGATACTGTGCTAGTGTCAGCATAAGTAGTAGTCCGACGCCTTCCACGCCATGTACTCTGTATCTCACAGGATGCATAAGGGGCATGCTGACTGTTGTGAGCTGGGTCAGATAAGGCACATACAGTTGCCATCAATGCGGTTGTCCAAAGCAGGATGCAACCCCTGTGACGCGCGGCGCGACTCGTGCAGAAATCGCGTTTAGAATCCGCTCCTAATCGCTGATCGGCGACTGATGGCGACGATACAATTGTCAGAATATAGTCCTGCCGTTTCGTACTCTAACTATGCTTATACTGACTTCGAGTGTAGTCTGATAGCTACAAAACTACTGCTGGCTGCGGTACCCACCATATTCCTTTCAGTTATTTCCTACAGGGAGATCCCCACCTGTCCGCCAGATCAGCACTGGCATACTCCGCGTCTCACATCAGGACGGATTACTCACCAAACACCTTCTCGAGCTGCCTGTGCCTTGCCCGCTCGACAGTCTCGTAGTTGTCGATCGCCTGGCCAACCGGTATCTCCTGCTTCCCTGCCATCAGACCCGCCCAGGCGACGTCCATGAACTCGTCGAGCGGGATACCTGTGCATATGTCGGTGAGCAGAAGAGTGCATATGTGTCATTATGAGACGAACCGGTATCCTCTCCGTTCACCAGATCGGGCTAGTCAATCGCTAGATGCAGCTCTATCTGGACGCCGGGAGGGAAGCTCTCGATGACCTTGCTGTTGGTGCTGTATCGCATGGTCAGCACCCCGACCGCACGACTGGACGACCACTCACTCATTCAGCTGGTACCTCAGCATCATGAGCAAGCGATGTACGGCAGCCTTCGTCTCACCGTAGTTGGGGCACCGCGGGATCGGCACCATCGCGAGTGTGCTGCTCACGGCGGCCACGGCGGCATGGGGCTACTTCAGCAAGTACGGGAGGAAGTACCTGAGCATATGCACTAGAGACGTAGTTCGTGCTGAGCTCCGCGTCCACCTTGTCCAGGTTGATCTCCTCGGGATTGGTGAAGTCGAGCGAGCGCTGATGTTGTTGTTGAGTATGATGCAGTGGAGTCTTGGGAAGCTGGGGATGATGTTGTCCGTGAAGCTGGGGATGGACACCAGTCCCACCGCCCTTTCCAGTGACTGTTCGCCCCATGGGCAACCAAGTGCTTGTGTGTGGGGATGAGTTGCCGGAATAGGAGGTGCTGTTTGAGAGCTGCCTGAAGCAGCTCTCAAGCAACTCCTCCCACGCCGCAACCCCACAAGCCTGCGCCCCTTTCCCCTCTTGTACTGCCTCCCCCCACCAAACCCCAGGTCCATTGTGTTCTGCACAAGGTAGTGCATTTTCAGGTACCCAGCACAATCAATCAACGGTTGGGGATAACGGCTTTGCAGATAGGGGGAAAGCGCTCTGCAAGGGCGGCACCGATGCCTGCCGAGGCGCCGGTGATGAGGACTGTCTTGTATGGAAAGGAGGATGTCATGCTGTTGTGTAAGGCCACCGAAAAGCAGAGAGACTAGTACAGAATACTGGGAAGTGAGGCGTCCTCATAGTAACGCGCATTCTATTTATACGTCTCTGGTTTCGCCTTCGGACATGACGATCTCGGGTTCCTGCTTCGGACATTACGATCTCTCGTTCTTCACTTTGTAATCACAACAAGAACAAGATCTTTTCCCGCTGAGACGACTCACTCAGCAGCGATTTTACCAAGTGCTTCACACTGGTCTTGTTGCTCGTACAGCGTCGACTGCAGCAAAAAGAGCACCAAATAGTGCTTGAAGCTGAATAATCTGGTGTTGGCTTTTCAGATTATGTGCTGATTGTTGACCGGATTTACTCCGCCGCTCCGACGCGCCGACGCAATAACGCGCGTCTGCGCTGCCTAGAGCGAGGTATAAGGGTTGCAGAGGATTGTATCCACCAGCGCATGTACCATTTCCATCTTCATTCGTACATCTACTATACAGCCTTGCCGTTGACCTTGGTATACCCTTGTTGGCCCACCACCCCAGCTTCAGTGGCCCTACCGCTTCTTGAGCGCCGCGAACCGCTTGGACAGCACCTCGAACTCGTCCTCCTGGTTCTTCTCCACTGTGGGGCTGCTCGGCTTGAACTGCACCGCGGGCTTCGTCCCGCTCTCGTGTGGCACGCTGGGCAGGGGATTCGGCGCGAGGCTCTCGGGCAGGGGCGGCTCGAGCGCCCGTTCCTTCTCGACTTTGCTCTCCGCTTCCTCCCGCACACCTCCCTCACCGTCCCCCGCCCCGTCCTCCCCATCTCCCCCAGCCTTCCCATAACGATCCGGCGCCTCCCACTCCACGCCATACCCCCTAGCGATTTCCGCCAAGTACGCATCGACCAGCTCCGGCGACGGCATCCCGAGCCCGAGCTTGCTCACCACCCGCGCGGGTACGCACAAGTCCCGGTTCTCCATCACACCCAGGGAGTACTCGCGGCCGTACTTGTGGGTGAGCAGCTCGCGCAGGACGAGCAGCTCTTTGACCTCGGTGCGCGGGGCGGCGTGGATGATCGCGTTTACGGCTTCGGTGATGCCAGGGTCGGGCTCGCGGGCTCTGTTACCCGCCACGTCAGTGCCCCGCTACAGCTGCAGAATGGAAACAACGCACGGGATATCAAGCATCCCGAACCTCGCAATGAGCAGCTCGCAGTACAGCTCGAGAAGCTCTAGCAGCTCAATGTACACGTCCTCGTGGATCAGGCTCTCCACCTTGATCCGCGCCGTCTCGAGCTTCTGCCGCTCGATCAGCGACGCAATGTCCCTCCGGGACGACTTTTGCATCGCCGTGAGCTTCTCTTGTGTGGTGCGCAGCCGCTGGACGGCTAGCCTGAGATATGGTACAGTACTGTCAGCAGGTGCTTGGAGAGCGTCGGGGTGGGTCTACCTTAGTTGCACCTGAATCCCCGGTCAGCATCTAGGATCGGGTCGCACGAACGTAAAGTGCTCACCTTGGCCCGTACTCCGTTCCATAATATCGCCATCCTGGTTGTCAGATCGTACTGTGCTGCCTAGGGGCGCACTATGAAGTGCCAAGCACCCCCGCGCGTCCGCGGGTGGCGGTGCCTACGATAGGGTAGCAACAGTCACAAACCCTAACCATGCAAACAACCCTGCTCGAGCCCGTTGCCGCCGCTCCACCACCACCGCGACGCCCTGCGGGACCTTGCGGACGCTGCGCCTCAAGCGTCGCCAACATGGAGACGAGGAAGGAGCACCCCGACACCCTCCCCCAGTTCAGCCCACCGTTGAAGAACATCCCGCTCGGGCAGGCGACGCTGCCGTACGAGCCATTCGCCCCCCCTCCGGCGCAGCTCAACTCGCGCTACCTCACCGCGCTCCAGGCGCTCGCACCCATCGCCAAGCAGGTCATCAAGAAGGCTGTGGAGACGCCGCGACTGGAAGATGGACAGCTGGACATTGAGAGCTCCGCTGCTGAGAGCTGGGATGAGTTTGGGAGGATTTTGCTGCGTGAGTGGACCGGGCGCGACGCGTCCAGACGCGTCGTCAACAATGACATTGACGCGTTCGCTCTAGATACCAAGGATGGGTTCTATCCCCTACATAAGCTGGATCGAGCCCAGTACGTCCTCCCGATACCGTCCGCCGCTCTGAGCGAGGAGCGATACACCACAGCGCGGCAGGTCAACGTCGCGCTCCTCCTCGCGCTCCTCTACCCGTCCGAGACGACCCAGCTCAACTCGTACATGCAATGGATCACGTTCCTCTCCCAGCTGAAGGAGACGTACCTTCTTCTCTGTGCCGATCGGGACAAGAAGGACCTCTTATGGGTCAGCTTGGAGAGGATATCTGAGATATGTGTTGCGGTGCGTGCTGCATCAAGCTGCACGCGGCTCCCTGACTGACGCTCCTCAGCTCTGCCTCGCTCTCGAATCTCTCGACAAGAAGTCTACCGGCCTCCTGGCATACCGATTTGTCTTCAGCCACTCTCACCTGCGGCATTCCCAGCTCACCGAAGGCACCAAGAAGGTCATCGAGCCGAACGACCTGGCGCGGTTCGAGAGCGTCTGGTCGCACCAAGCGCAGCAGGAGATCAGGAAGTTGTGCAGTAACCCGATGAAGCTGGACGATGCGATCTCGGTGATGCGCAACGGACTTCTGAAGGATATCCTGGAGGGAATCATCCCTGTTGTCGGGGATTACGCGCCTACGACCGCGACGCCTTTCCCGTCTCCTATGAAGCTCGCCGTGCCCAGCCCTGTGATGCCCAAGATGGTGCGACCTGGATTCGCGTGGAATGTACCGCAAACCGACGCGATCCGACTCACGGAGAGCTCCTCGTTCGTTGAAGTGGAGGAAGAAGAGCCAGAGGACGAGTCGCCTGTGAAAACGAGGGGTAGGAAGGGGAAGCAGACGTACAAAGGGAAGGGCAAAGCACGTGCGAAGAGGACGAACGGGAATCGACGCACGAGATCGGCGACCGGTACCGACACCGACACCGACACGGAACGAGAAGAGGAGATGATCGTCGCCGCAGCGGTCATTCCCACCGTGCCGACCATTCTCGAAGATTCCGAAAACGAGACGTTACCTGAAGTCGACGAGGTCATCCTCGAGACTCAGCTGTTCAGGCCGCCGATACCTACACCGGCGCCGGCGCCCACGGCCCCACCCGCGTATGAGCCCGCACAGACAGCCACACCCAAAGGCAAGAAGCGGGCAAGGGAGGAAAGTACGACGCCGACTCCTCGCGCTGCTAAGAGGCAGGCCAGATCCGTCCCGGTGAAACCCGTCCCCGCCCCCTCAACCCGTGCTAAGCTGCCAACACCGCAGCAGTTCTTCGACGATACGCAAGAGCCTACACCTGCATCTGTCCAGCCGAAGCCGCCAGCAGAGAAGCGGTCAGCAGACGACACTCGTGAGCAAGACCAGGATGCGGAGGTGGTGATCGACGACGACGACGACGACGAGGTTCCAGAGGAAGAAGTCGAGCAGGAGGAAGATGAGGTGGATCAGCTGCGGTCGTCTGTCCCTGTGCCGACGCCCGAGAAACCTTCTCGCCCCGTTGCTGGGCCGTCGAAGTCTTCAAGGCTTTCAAAACCCCCGGTTGCTCCTACGACCCCGCCGCCTAAGAAGGAGAAGAAGCCAAAGCGAGATGTGTCGTCCTCGCCTGTCAAATCCGCGATCAGTAAGAAGAACCGCTATGCGACCGGCGGGAATGAGACAGGCAGAAGAGCATGGACCACCGTGGAGGACAATGCCCTCATGTCTGCGTTACAGGAGATTCACAAGGAGGGCCTCCAGGTCATGAAGTGGAAGACAGTGCTTATGTGGCACGGGCGAGAGGGAACCGAGTCCACCATCCTCAAGGACCGGAATAACGCCCAGTTGAAAGATCGTGCGAGGAATTTATATCTCAAGTATCAAAGGAATGGACAAGACCCACCAGAGTGGCTCCCGGACAAATGATTTTTTTTCGCCGCATACCCTTCGTTCTATCCTTATCGCTTCTTCAGTTGATTTGGTGCTAGTTATAATATCTGTCGAGTAATAGCATTGCATTGTTGCACTCACTTCCGGCGTACGAACGAAGATCGAAGCACATCCAAACAAGAAACATTGTACGATATGGGCAACTAAACCTGTCATGTGCGGTATTCTCAGGACTCGGGATCTACCGGATTCTTTCCTACTGCGCTCGCTTAGACTGTGCAGCCTTTCCGAAAGTCAGGTTCTGGCGGATAGTTCGCGGACGATGAGCTTACAATCATCGCAAGAATCTGCTGCATAGCTGCAGGGTTTGTAGCTGCTGCTGTACCGGGCGCAGTAGCGGGTGGCGGAGGTGAGTATGACATGGAAGGTCCATATGGATTCGGCGGCCCCTGGGCGTGTGGTTGATAGGCAGGCTGAGGTTGCCCCGGCTGTCCAAGAGCATTGGCCTGATGCAACAAAGCGAGCACACTGGGAGGTAGAGACGCAGCAATCGTAGCAGCGTTTGGAATAAGCTGCGGCGCTGAGTTTGGATGAGGAGGGTAACCTGGAACAGAGGACTGTTGTGGAGGAGCGTAGCTGTTTTGAGGCAGCTGCTGTTGGGGCGGGTAGTTATGTTGAGGAGCACCATAGTAAGCAAGCTGCTGCTGCTGCTGAGGCAGTGGAGGCGGCGGCTGAGTAGCACGTATGGGAGACTGAGCCTGGCCAGCAGCGGGCTGCTTAAGGGCTTGCAGAAGTTCCTGCACTTTCTTCGCGGCTTCCAAACGATCAGGCTCAGGCTGCGGGGCGTCACCACCTCCGCGCGGACCGCGATAAGGGTCTACAGCTACAAATGAGACGATCGCAAAGGTATGACAAGAATATGACAAACCTTCAGGATAACGATCTTCTTGTCTGCCACCACCACGGCGAGGCTCGAAGTCATCCTGTCCACCACGAGAGTCACGACGACCGCGATAGTCGTCCCTATCATCATAGCCCGAACCTCCACGACCGCGGCCACGACCACGACCTCTTCCGCCGCCACCACCACCGCGAGGCGCAGGCGCGGGCTCACGGTAATCGTCATCATAGCCTCTCGGTTCGCGTTCTCTGGGCGGGTCGGGCCTCCGAGGCAAGGGATTGCTTACAGGAGGCGGCAGCGGTGTCTCAGGGATGTCCCAGGCCCAGTCCAGTTCCATGAACCCATCTTGGAGAGGCGCACGATTCATGGTCTCAAAGATCTGCTCAGTAGCCCTCATATCAAACATCTCCGCGATCGCAGTGCTAAAAGCGTGTCAGCAAGTTTCCTAGATACGGGTGGAATATCACTGACTCTCTTCCACCACCCGACGGATGAACACTCTTAACATCCCCATATTGTGAAAAGATACGTCTGACTTCATTGTGATTGATAGCCTGCCTGTTGGAGGAATCGCGCAGAGTAACATGCAAAGATCCCTGCAGAACTATGAGGTTATGAAACGAATGATTCTTCCCAATGAGGCGAACCTGATTTTTCTCCTTGTCACACCTAGAGTTCGTCTCGTTCTCGCGAGGCAAGCTATAGTGCACATCGATCTTCGAAATATGCCTTAGATAATGCCATGGTTCAAGGGAAAATCAACTTACTGGTCGACCAGAAATATCCGTGCCTTGCAGCCTATCGCGTGCCCTTTCTGCAGCTCGGAGATCAAACTGATATGCAATTAGGCTTGCTCCTTTCATATCGCCTGAGAACTCACGAAGGTCACGAATACCATCCCACGCGTCGCGATAAGATCGAAGAACGTCTTGATCTCCCCGAACTCCTCAAACCGAGCTCGAATAGCTTCACCGTTGCTTTCGTACTGTAGAACGGAAATAACGGAATTAGGAATATGTCCGTTGATCGGGAGAAGGTTGGGTTTCCGCCCGGGACTTGCCTTAATGTTCCTGATGAATAGGGTCCGACACGGCCTTTCGCGCTGAATTCTCTCTTCAATCAGGTTTTCATTCGTTTCGCGGTCACGGCGTGCAGGGGGCGGTCCACGCCGACGGGGGGCATCTGAAGTTATAAGAAGGTGTATTCAATGAGCAGCTGTTCATCCGGGTAGAAAGAATGCGGATAAGAAGTGCCCGCCTTGAACGGTAATGGGCGAATAGCCAAAAGTGGCAAATTCCTGAAGCTTGCGTCTTCACGAACAATATATCGCATAGCCCTTCCACGGAAAGCACTGGCCAGCGTGGATCGGGCCGCATCATCGAATTTTGGGTCACTGGCATGTCTGCGCTCAAGCCGCTGCCCTCAGACTCATCCAAGAATATCGCAAGACGTTGAACGAGTGCAGTGCACTGCAATCGTGCACTGAAATCTCAAACGTTGGTTCAAGACGCGTCGAGCGCGCAGAAGTTAGAATGTTTCAAAACTCATTGCTCACCATCATAGCCTCCGGGTCCGTAGTCATCACGGTAATACTCATCTTGGGGTGGCTGTCCTGGTGGGTAATACGGATCGATAGGACCATCATGGTACGTAGGAAACGCTGGTGGTGGCAATGGCCCGCCGCCGCCGCCGCCACCGCCACCACCTCCGCGCCCACCACGGCCCCGATTCCTGCCCCTTCCTCCACGTCCACGGCGCTCGTTACCGCCATGTTCGTTGGCCGGTCCTCTATCGCCACCACCATAACCTCCGCGGTTGTCCGGACCGCCGTAGCGCGGAGGAGAGGGCCGGCGCATGGGCACGGCATGCTCGTCGTAACCGTTGTAAGGACCACGTATCATTGGGTGCATTCACGACCTGATCTTGACTCAGAAATGGGCGTCTTAGCTCAACGTTGCGACTGGATGGCTTCCGAGACAAATTGCAGTTCAGAGATGCTTGCTTCGCGCTTAAGAATTCAGTTTTTCAGGGGCTTCAAAGGAGAACCGTATGCTGTCGCTCTCCAAGAAGTGTCGCGTCTTCCGAAAATTGCAGGCTCCTCAGGCTCAGTGGCAAGTCTTAGGTAGCTAAGCAGAAGTCGTTCGTTGTTCGCTATCAACAGTCAGCCGTGCTTGCTTGCTGCTGGATGGCACGGGAAAGCTGGCAGGCAGGCCCACGACGCGTATCGAACTGAACTCGACGGGTGGTGGTTAGAGATTGAGCTGGCGCGTTTTGGACTCCGCCCGCCCGGGGCCAATTGAAACAAAATGGTCCCGCTTCCCGGGCTCCGCGGGGATGTGAGGCGGTGGCGCGCACAGGCACAGCACGGTCCAGTCCCGCAGTGGGAGCACGCGTCGCCCAGGCGGCTGCTCCTCACTCCCTCCTTGCCCCATCGGCAACATCACCGCCCACGGTTGGACTGTCCCCTACCGCTCTGCTCCTTCTCAACTACATCAACACCTGTCTATCCACAGCATTATTGTACCTAGAGCATGTCAAAGCAGCTCCAGTTCAAGCTCGTCCTGCTCGGTGCGCTCAGCACCTCCTGATAACCGAGGCAATCGCTAATCAGAGATATCACCTATAGGAGAGTCCGCTGTAGGCAAGTCCAGGTGTGTGTTACGTTGTCCACCAGTCAGAATGTTGCGGGCTCATGTGAACTGCCAGTCTTGTCCTTCGGTTCGTTAAGGACCAGTTCGACGATTATCGGGAGAGCACCATCGGCGGTACGCAAGTTCCGTTGGATACGGTCGTTCGCTCCCGCTGACTCCTGTCTCCTCAGCCGCCTTCCTCACACAAACCGTTTCACTTGAAGATGGTACAACAGTCAAGTTCGAGATCTGGTAAGCCCGTGTATATGCAACATCGGGCACTGGTCCTGAGACGCATCGCAGGGATACCGCTGGTCAGGAACGGTACAAGTCGTTAGCACCGATGTACTACCGGAGTGCTGCCTGCGCAATCTGCGTGTGAGTGTCCTCCCCCTTTCCCCTGACTGGGACGTAAGAGCTGACATATATGCATCTCATAGCTACGATATCACCCAATCTGTGCGGACCTTGCCTTCTTCCTTCTACCCGTAACTAACAGCGTCCCAGGCATCACTCGAGAAGGCCAAGTCCTGGATCCGCGAGCTGCAGCGACAGGCCGACCCATCAATTGTCATTGCGCTGTGCGGGAACAAGGCTGACCTCTCCGCACGACGTCAGGTCTCGCAGGAGGAGGCCCAGAAGTTCGCCGAGGAGGAAGGGCTGATGTGGTGTGAGACGAGTGCCAAGACGGGCGAGGGCGTGAACGAGATCTTCGACCGGATCGGTGAGTTGTCCTGCCTTCTTCCTCAGGACGGGATACCGACACATCTTTGCAGCGCACAAGCTGCCGCAAGTTGCGCCTCCCCAGGCTCAACGGGGTGCCGCAGCGGCGAAGGGACCGGGAGGTGCAAGCAACAGCGTGAACCTGAACAAGCAGAGCGGTGCTGGCGCTACTGGTCCGGAGGGGTGCAACTGCTGAACAGTCGACGTTTGGCACTTACATTTCCCGGTTCCCGGGCTTTCCAGCCTTGCACGTCTCTCCGCGTGTTCATTCCCGATCTCTCTCGCTCCCTCATGCTCGTGACGTTTCCCTTCTTTTCTCCCATCCACTCCCTTGTAATCTATCCTATTGCTTGTCACATACGAGCGGCCTTGCATATATCAGCGTCATTTGCGCAACTGTCCATCCCATGATAGAAGCATCCCTGTTTCCATGGAAGAAGGCGACGAGATGCCTCGGGCGGGGAGTCGCACGGAGCGGTACAGCAAGAAATGGCATTGACAAACTGATAGTTACTGGATACAACATAAAGTATGGACGAGGGCAAGCGGGGAGGGGGGTATCAAGATGGCGTGGTCAGGACGGGACGATCATGGCACCCTCAGGACGTTGGGGCGCCGGGCTGTCCATGTCGATATCGTCGGTCAGGTCGACGATGACAGGGTTCTGCGCGGTCCCTTCCATCGGGGTGCCGCGGTCTGCAGGCGTGCCCGTGCCCGTCGACCCGTTGAATTCCTGCTTGAACTTGAAGCGGGCTGGGAAGTTGGGCATGGGCCCTAGAAGAGGCGCCGACATGGCGCGGTGCCGGGCATAGTCCGAGTCCTTATCTGCAGCAACAATCAACAACTGTCGCCAATGCATGCAGGATGCTGTCATACCGCCAATCCAGGACCTGGCGAACCACCTGCTGCCGCCGATGCCCTTGAGCTCCTTGCGGACGTTCTGCCACTTGCGCACCGGGTACTTCTTCCCGGCCTTGTCCAGCGGCTGGGCGGGCGCGTTCGGCGGCTGGTTGGGCGGCTTGATGGGTGCCTGGACGGGGAAGGGCCGGCTGGGGATCCCGTGCGCGGGCATGAGAAGCCCGCCGCGGCCGTCGACGGCGGCCATGCCGGGCTCGAGCCGCGGTTCGGGCGGGAGGTAGCGGATCTCCTGGCTTGGCAGGGTGGGCTGGACGATGGGCGGCGGATACTGTGTGCTTGAGGGGCGCTGCACGCTGAGCACGGGTGGGCCCGTGGAGGAGGAGAGCTTGGCAGGCCGCTCCGTGCGGTCTTGCTGCTGTTTGATCTGGAGGAGAGGGGGCGCGGGGATCGACGGAGGCGTGATGTCGCTGCTTGGCGGGTGGTATTCCCTGAACATGCCGCCCGAGCCAGAGGGCATGGTCGAGGGGAAGGCGACTGGGGTGCCTGCGCGTCGCACAGTTAATATTTATCGCAGGCAACAAAGAATAGTAGCAACATACTGTCGCTGTTGTTCAGCGCGGCGTGCTCCGCCTCCCACGCCGCCTTCTTCGCGCTATGACGGTCGTCAGGGGCGGGGCTCTGACAATGACGGACCGCACGCACTTTGTGATGCCCTTCCTCCAGCCCCGACCGGGCCCCGGCATACCCCGCTTCCCTCCCCTGCTGCCCCGCCCCCGGCCCCGGGCAGGTGGGGCGGTCGAGTCCGACCGCCCGCCGTCCTCCGATGGGGGCACGGTCTGCCCCTGCGAGACGTGCACGACCCACTCGGTGCCGATTTGCCGCGGCGGCGGGGACATGACGCGCTCGCCGATCTGCGCCATCCGTTTCTTGCGCGGTCCGCGCGAGCCCTTGCCACCGCGGGAGGAGGTGGATCTCGGTGTGGCATGGAGTGGGGGGAGCGGGCCCGTGCCGCCCGGGGCGGACGAGTTGGCGTCGTCGTCGTCTGCGAGCTCATCGACCATCTCCTCGTCCGAGTCTCCCGCCTCGCTCGGCCTGCTCGACACGGTCATTGCGGACGGTACGCGCAGCTGGATGGAATCGACGCATCATGAGCGGGCGAAGCGGTGGTGTGCCAATGATGTGTGCGCACCTTTACCTTGATCTTGGGGCCGGCCGTGCCAGAGGGGGTGACGTTGCGGAATATGGGCGGGGGGGAGTCGAGCTCATCGTCGAGGGTGGATATGGTGGGAGCCTCCATGGGCGGGGGAGTGCGGCGGGGATGGCGGGTGGAGGGGAAGAGGGCCGCGGGGGGAGCGGTGCGGTGCCGGTGTCCTGCCGCCCATCGCCCAACGCGCGCCCGAGGGCTCCCCTGATGCGGATGAATCGTTCGCAGTCTCGCGACTTCCTCTTGCCATTTTAGGCTACCGTCGCCTCACACCTTGCCCCCCTTTGCCTCCACGCCCCCCGCGGCTATGATAGCTCAGCAGCGCCTTCTAGAACACGGCCAAGCTTAAAATAGTAAGTTATCGGCCTGATACAATGTGATCATATTCTATCGACTCCGGCCTGCCCAACGCGTCGCGAGCGCCGAAAAAGACTGCCTCTTCTCTCGCGAGCAATTTGCGAGCATCCACTCAGGGGCCAGCTCACTGATGTGTACTATCGCCGGCCCACACGTAAACAATAAACAGCGCGACGACAGGTTTCAATCCCCCGCAAGCTTCTCCCTGGCTTATTCATGGCTTCCTTCATCTCGCATGCCACGCTAGCAGCCTCAGCAAGGAACAGGCAGGCGGTTCGAAGTCGGACAGTACAGCGCGACGCGTGAACTCGTGTCCCAGCACTATCGCGTCCTCAGGATTTCAGGAATAGAGTCAGTCGCCCGCGTCCGGCGCACAACCATCTCTTTATTTCTGGCCACGATTGTACTGTACGATGAAATCACAGTATCGATCTGCACGATCGCCTCGCGAGCGTAGCATCATATCCGTTAGCTATCCCGTGGGAGGGGGAGACTGGTGTGGGGAGAGAGACTTGCGGGGTGACAGACCGGCAGGGGGAGAGGCAGCAGCGCACCGTGGTTGACCTGAGGAGCGGCACGCCGCATGTGCTCGAGAGCACGGGCGACGTGGATCTCTACTGGGCGCTCTGCGATGCCTGAAGCTCGGGGGTTGGGTGGAACTCGAACTGTATCAACTAGCGCATGCACAATTGGCATCCTCATTCGTACATCTACTGTGCATCCCTACAATCTGGTATGTCCTCGCGGACCTGTACCCTCGCCGACCCGCGCCTATCGCTCCTGAGCGATTAGCGGGGCGAGGAGCGGAGGGAGCAGATGGCGCGCTTCGTCCGTACTTCATTCAGATGGAGCGAGCTGCGAGCGGGGCCAAGATCGGTCCCCCCCCCCCCCCCCACAACAGAGTATCGCTTGCTGCCCCGCTGTCGACCTGCGCGGATGGGCCGTCGACGCGTGTTCAGGCGGTACCTCCATATTGGTTGCGAACGCCGTCCTCTAGCGCTCGCCTCGCGCGGGGATGGTGATCAGCTGCGATTTGTGCGCACTCGTGTATCTTGAGGATGTGTGCGATCGAGGGGCAGGTGAGGGGGGGGGATGAACCAGGGGGAGAACCAACCCTGGAGAGAGAGAGTCGGGAGAAAGACAGGAGCAGATCCGGCAGGAGTGGTGATCGCCCGGTGAGAGACAGACACGGGAGACTCCTGCTGGAGGGAGAGACATAGGCGGGGAGGGATGGAGAGTGGGCGAGGGAGACAAAGGCGGGCGGGGAGCGGGCGGGAAGAGACCGCTGGACCAGCCGGGGGATGAGACTGGTCCGGGCAGAGACCAGGGAAGAGCGGGACCAGCGCCGGGGGAAGAGGGGGGGGGGGAAGAGGGGGAGAGAGACTGGTGCGCAGGGGGAGGAGGGGGAGAGACCTGCAAGGGAGATGGTGATGGTGGAGAGACACAGACGGGAACAGGGCGCAGTATTGTGAGAGGGCGCCTGAGGGAGAAACAGACGAGATCGAGGACCCCGTGTGCCCAGACATGCGCGGTAGTGAGACCAGCTCGGAGGCGAGCGAGCAGGAGGAGAGACCGGCTGGAGGACGGACCAGCGGGAGAAGAACCGAGTGAGGAGGAACGGGCGGGGCAAGACATGGCCCGGGGGTGAGACCAGCGGGACGAGGACAACTCTGGGGAATGCAGGCCGAGGAAGGCAGGGGTTACAAACGGCCAGAGATCGGTGGGAGGGAGACCCAAATGGGGAGAGATCAGGGCTCACGCAGAGAAACAGGCGTAAGGAGAGACCACCCAGGGAGACGCAGGCAGGGCGAGGATCGGCGTGAGGTGGGAGACCAGCCAGGAGGGGAGGGGGACCGCCCGAGGGAGAGCCCGTGGGAGGAGGGAAGACTCGTTAATGAAAGCGACTTGAGAGGCAGGGCAATTAGGGGGTGAAACGCCGAGACCAAAGACCAGAGTGAGCAGACATCGATCAGGGGATCAGCTTGAGGAGAAACAAGCGGGAAGAGGACAGCCTGGGGAGACCCCGCCCAGGGAGGTAACCCTCCCGGGAGCAGACCAGTGGTGCAGAGACCAACGCGAGGAGATTGGCCTGAGGAGAGATTGGCCTAATGGGAGACTGGGCAGATAGGCTGGTCTGAGGGGAGATCGAGCTCGACTTGAGGTGAGACCACGTTGAGGAGAGATCGGTCCCAGGAGAGATCGGCCCCAGGAGAGATCGGCCTCAGGGGAGATCGGCCTGATTCGAGACCAGACTGAGGAGAGACCAGGTTGAGGATAGATCGGCCTGAGGACAGATCAGCCTTGATGGAGACGAGGATAGAACAGATCGGGCGCAGGAGAGCCCAGGCTGAGCTGAGATCGGATTAAGGAGAAACCGGTCTGAGGGTGCATTGACCTGAGGAGAAATCGGCTTGGGGAGAGACCACGCTGAGGAGAGATCGAGCCCAGGAGAGATCGGCCTCAGAGGAGATCGGCTTGATTTGAGACCAGGCTGAGGAGAGACCATGTTGAGGATAGATCGGGCTAGGGACAAAGGCTGAGGACATATCAGCCTAGGGGGAGACCAGGATGAGGAGAGATTGGACACAGGAGAGACTGGCTGAGCAGAGATTGGTATCAAGAGAAACGGGTCTGAGGGGCGATCGACCTGGGGAGAAATTGGCCTGGGGAGAGACCAGGCTGAGGAGATACTATAATGACGGCAGATAGCGCCTAGAGAGACTAGGGCGAGTGGTCTGAGTGAAAGTCTGCCTGAGGTGAGACCGACCTGAGGTGAGACCAGGTTGAGATAAGATCGAGCCTAGGACAGACCAGGGTCAGAAGATACTGGCTTCAAGGGAACCGGCCTGAGGCACGATCGATCTGGGAGAGATCGACCTGGGGGTAGATCGGGCTGATCAGAGACCGGGGCGAGGAGAATCAGGCGCGGGCCAGAGCTGCACGGGCAGAGATTGACCTGAAGAGAAACATCGCTCGTCGAACGCGCGCGCGCTTGTCTCTCGGTCACGTGCTGCATGCCTGCTTCTGCCCCCGGCCTGTCTCTGCCCCCGCCAACTCGCTCTTTGCGCCCCTCACATCACCTCCGGCCTGGGTCTCCTCGTGTGGGTCTGGCCCATCAGTAGTCTTCCTTCTGTCCGTTTCTCCGCGTGCGCGCCTCTCCCCTGTCTGGTCGCCCACTCCCGTCGGCCTCTCCCGCCACCTGTTCTTGCCCTCGCTGGTCTTATGTGACGCGGCGGGTCTACTCCGTTGCTAGCCTCTCCCTATCGGGCCTGTGTCTCCTCAGCCCGTTTCTCCTCCCACCACGAGTTTATTATGTGTGTGGTCTCCCCCTCTCCCTTCCTGCGTTTCTCCCCTCCGCCTTCCTTCCCTCTGGTCTCATCTCATCGGTTGCTCCCGTTGCTGATCCCGTGCTGTGGTCTCGCCGGTCCCTCCGTCTGTTCCCCCCTCACCGGGGTCTGGCTTTCTTGGCCTCTCCGCCGCGCGTGCGTGTCTCCCCATCTGTTCAACCTTTCGACCTCCTTTCCCCTACTCGCCTCACCGAGACCAGTGGAGGGCCGAGGCCTCCAGGAGAAACACGCACCGAGCAGGAGGCAGACCGGCAGGGAGAGAAACCTATACGATGAGACACACGCCGCCGTGCAGGGGAGACCTTGACCAGTGTGAGGGGACGTTTGGCAGGGAGAGACAGGGTGCCCGGGGTGCAGAAGCAGGCCATGCTGCACGTGACGGAGGATGGAGAGACAAGCGCGCTGTCGATCGTGGGAAAGGGACAAGACATGGCTCTCTTCATGCGAGGTCTCGGTCTCTGCGGATCTAGGACCCCGCTTACTTCTCCTCGCCCTGGTCTCTAATCATCCCGATCTCCCCTTAGGCCGATCTCTCCCAGGCTGATCGCGCCGCAGACCGGTCCTCATCAAGCCAATATGTATCTCCTGACCCTGGTCTCTCCTCCGCCCGATCTCACCTCAGCCGGGCCTCACCTCAAGCCGGTCTCACCTCAGGCCAATCTCCACTCAGACCCCTCCCCTGGTATCTCCTGGGCTCGATGTCTATGCAGCGTGGTCTCTCCTGTGCCCGATCTGTCCTCAGTCGGGTCTTCCCCCAGGCCGATTTCTCCCCAGGCCGGTCTCTCCCCAGGTCGATCTCCAGTCAGACCCCTCGTCTTGGTCTCTCCTGGACTCGAGCTCTCCTCATCCTGGTATCTCCAGGCCGATCTTCTCCCCCGGTCGATCTTCCCTCAGCCTGGTGTGTCCTCAGCCTGATCTCAAACCAGGCCGATCTGTCCTCTGCCCGATCTCCCGCCAGGCCGATCTGTCCTCAACCCGATCTATCCTCAGCCGGATCTCAAATCGCCCCGGTCTCTCCTGAGCCCGATCTCTCCTTCGCCTGATCTCTCACCAGCTTGGTCTCTCCCCAGGCCGATTTCTCCTGAGCCCGATCTCTCCCAAGGCCGATCTCTCCTGGGACCGACCTCTCCTCAGCCTGGTCTCACTTCAAGTCGATCTCGATCTCCCCTCAGACCAGCCTATCTGCCCAGTCTCCCCTTAGGCCAATCTCTCCTCAGGCCAATCTCCTCGGCCGATCTCTCCCCAGCCCGATCTTTCCTCAGGCCGATTTTTCCTGGTTCTAGTCCGTACTATGGGTCTCTCCTCCCGCCCGCCTCTCGATCCCACTTGCTTCTGATCGACATCCGGCCGGGGTCTCATCCTGCACATAGCAGTCCAATGTCTCTCCTCTCGCTGATCACCCAGAGAGCCTGCTTCTTTCCCCGAGTCGCCGGTATCAACGAGTGCAGTGAGCACATTCGGATTCCTAACACATCTCTTCGAAAGCGCCCTCGTCCTGTCGTCATCCCTTCTACTGTATTCCTTGTCCATTTCATCACCGCACCCCTTCCTGCACCCGCTATTTTTGCCCGCCGCACACCCTACAGTATTTGGGCTAGCTGTGGAGCGCTAAAAGGTTGTCGAAGAAGACTTCTCAGCTGGGAAAACGCCCTTGCTGGCGAGTGTAAGCCCAGGAGTAGATAATATCCGCCGCAGTGCATCATAGATACATAAACACTGGCGGCATGCCCTTGGAATCACCTTACACCCTCGTTGTCTTGGACGACTGTTACTACTCATCAACCCTGCGGGATTCCATGACCGCCTCCTTCCCGTACAAGACAGTCCTCATTACGGGTGCCTCGGCGGGCATCGGTGCCGCCCTGGCAGAGCGTTTCTTCCCCATCTGCGAAGCTGTCGTCCTGACCGGGCGGCGCGAAGCCAACCTTCAATCGATCTGCGCCGGGCACCCGAACGCACACTACCGCGTGCAGGACGCGACGGACCTGGCGTCAATCCCCGGCTTCGCCGAGGACATCATCCGCAGCTTCCCCAAGCTCGACTGTATCATCCTCAATGCCGGAATCCAGCGTTCGCTCGACTTCACCAAGCCCGAGGCGATCGACCTGGGGAAGGTGGACGCGGAGCTCGACACGAATTATATTTCCGTCGTACATATGCTCAAGTACTTCCTCCCGCACTTGCTCAAGCAACCCCAAGCCGCCGTCGTGGGCGTGACCAGCACGTTGGCGATGGTACCCATCCCACGCTGCCCCAATTACTGCGCGACGAAGGCTGCCTTGCATCAACTGCTCATGATGCTCAGACACCAGCTGAGGAAGTGAGTCATGGTTCAGCCGTCCAATCCGAGTGCTGAGCATGGGTCGCAGCACCAACGTCAAGGTCATCGAGATCTTCCCGCCTGGCGTCAAGACCGAGCTGCATCTGGCCATGAACCAGCCCGATCTGGTGAACGGGGCAGACATCGGTTCGTCTCACCATAACAGAGATGCGCCGCTCTGCTCACTGATGGATCGATTCGACAGGCATCCCGCTCGACGAGTTTATGGAGGTGGCCTGGACGGGTCTTATGGCGGGGAAGCTGGAGATCCCTGTCGGCCAGGCGATAGACAACTATGAGACTGTCGAGCGGGCGAGACACAAGCAGCTCGAGAAGGTGTTTGGTGAGTAACCGTCATCATGCGAGACTGGCGGTCTGTGCTGATTGGATGCCAGGCGGGGATGTGCCCATCGGTTATGATTGAACGGCACATAGGTCAAGCGTTTTGTATGTAGCTTATCAGTCCAGGCTTGACATCAGGAGTAATATAGCAGAGAACGAAACGAATTAGAGCCTCAGTTCCTGTACCGTCGCCATCAGGCGCCCGCCAATAACGAGGCACTTCGCGATCAGCTTAGGATTTTGGCCCTCTTGTCTTGCTGAAGTAAGACCGCGCTGAGGCCCGTGCACTCTTTTACTCCCGCGGGAGGCTTATTCTACTCCCGCTCAGAGTGTTGCTTCCGCTGGCTTATATACCTCCGCCTGCGCGCTTGCTTCCGCTTGGGCCTTTGCCTCCGCTGAAGTATGTGCATCCGCTCCATATCTGCCTCCGCTATTGTATTTGCTCTGTTACCCATTGCCTCCGCCGGGGCTTTGCCTCCGCTTGGGTATTTGTCTCCATCTCAGTATTTGCCTCTGCCCAGGTACTTGTCTCCATCTAAAAATTTCCCTCTGCCTGGGTAATTTTCCTCTGCCTGGATACCTGCCTCTGCCTGAATTATTACTTCCGCCTGGGTGTTTGCTTCCGCCTAATTATTTGCTTCCTTTTTTGAGTCTGTTTCCGCACAAATATCTGTCTCTGCATTATTTGTCTCCGCTCAGATATTTAGTTCCGCTAGCGTATTTAAATCCGCTGGGTGTTTGCGTCGGCGTGGATATCTGGTTCCGCTACACTCTTTGCGTCCGATTTTGGGTTTGCGTCCGCTCATATCTCTAATTCGGTTTTTTTAATTTATTCCCGCTCGCGTTGAGCTGCACGGACGCAAACTGACCCGGCGGAAGTAAGCGACAGAGCGGAGGCACACTGAGAAGAAAGTAGGGGAGGCTACCCTCTCAGCGGGACGAAACGACCATAATTCCAGTAGCCAGAAAACCTCGTGCCGGACCGCCGAGCGAAAACTGGACACGCAGTCCCGTGCGCGCGCACGTCGACCACCCATCTGACCGGGTCGACGTCCGCCAGCGACATAAGTATATGAATGAGGATGGTGATTGTGCATGCGCTAGTTGATACAGTTCATTTCAACCCTGTTCCGGGCATCAGGCATCGCAGATCGCCCAGTAGACGTCCGCGTCGGCATTGCTTTTGAGCACAAGCGGCGTGCCACTCTTTACATAGATCACGCTGCCCTGCTGCATCTCCACCTGCTCCTTCTCCCCCTTCACTCCCAGCGTAACATCCCCTTTGACGCAAATGGCGATCGCCGGCCCGTCCACCTGCCCCAGCTCCTCCACTCCAGCACCCTCAAACGCCGTCCACAGTACGTCGAACTCCTCCAAAGGCGGGTCGTACCTCGTGGTGCGCCCCGTGGAGGACTTGGCGTACTTCTGAGGGCGGAGCGCGTACGTCGATGCCGGGCGGGCGCTGTAGGTCAGCATGGACGTGAAGGTCTTGATGTCCCGCTCTTCGGGGGGGACGAACGCCGCGTTGACGACGTTGTCGGAGATGGCCATGCACTCGATTATGTCTGCGTCCAGGGTCAGCCTTGTCAACCTGGCGATGCGATGCTCAGCCCGCAGCGCCCGCTCACCTCCTTCGAGATACGCGTGCACCTCGTCCGCACCAATGTAGATCGCCTCGCCCCTCTTCAGGGTAACAAGGTTCATGAAGAAGGCGGCTGCGAACAGTCCCACATCGCCGGGATAGTCCCGCTGCATCTTGAGCACCACCTGGGCCAGGTCCTCGGCCTCCTCGTCCACACCCTGGCCGAACACGCGGGCCCCGCCCTCTTCGACGCGCTTCACGAGGCTCGCTGCGAGCGGAGCGACCTCCTCCTGTGGGCGGGAGAGCAGCGCACGGAAGAGATGCTTAACCAGCTCCCTCGTCGGGCTGTCGATGAACGCGTCGCACGCCTCGTCGTCGCTTATCGCCTGCCTGAGCTCAGGCACGTCCTCCACGAACCCGGCGATCTGCTCCACGGGCCTGAAGCCCACAAAGCCGCGGAACCCGTCCTTGATGGCGAGGGCGATCTCGGGCTTGTGGTTGTCGTCCACAAACTCTGTGCTGTCCCGCGCGTTGAGCTGCTCGCCCAGCTTCTTGTCCGGGTGGGCTTGCAGCGGGAGCGCCTTGGCCATCGAGAGGATCTTGAACAGGAAGGGGATGTGCGTGCTACCCGGGAAGGCGCGGGCATGTGCCGCGCCGAGGTGAGAGCGGGGGGAGGCGGCGATGAGTGTGTGGAGTGGCTGGGAGGTGCCGGCGAGCTTGGAGGGCCCGTTCGGGTGAGTGCCCATCCACAGCTGCTCGGGTCAGCCCATTCTTCTCAAGCAAAGCAATGGCACTCACTTCGGCATAGCACTCCTTCTCGTTCAGCTTGAAGTCACTGCCCACTGCTGCGGGAGCGAGCTCTGAGACGAGGGAAGCGCTGCCCTGCTTGCCCCAGTCGTAGTTCTGTACCGAGCAGTGCAGCGGGTACAGGTGCTGGTCAGCCATGGTTTCGGAGTGGTGCTGGAGTGACGGTCGTGAGAGGGCAAACAGAGGGGAACTGAAGTAGAGCAGCCATCCTGTCTACGCGAACCACAGTCTTTTGCAGTTGGAGAGCGCTCGGTCCAGATGTCGACGCGCTTTGACGTCACATAGGCGCAGAGAACGCTGGGGCGCGTCACTTGGTCGAAGCCGCGGAGAAGCAGCCGGAACCGAGCATGGTGGCACCGCCACTAGCGATCTCCGTCCTCCTCTCTCCTCTCTCGTCCCGGGTCGCCGACATCGTCGTCGCCGTCTCCCTCCCCATCCCCCCAGTCGACCAGTAGCGGCAAGGACGAGAAGGATGCTGCGCCTCCCGCTCCGGCCGCTCGTCCGGCCACACGCACTGCGCTCACATGCCCTCCGCTCACTCTCCACTTCCTCCTCCCGCCGCGCAGAAGCCCTCCCCGTCAAGGCCGTCATGGTGGAGGACATCCACCACCTTACCGCCGAGGAGATCCTCGCCGAGGGCAAGGGCACGCGCAAGGACGCGAGCCTGAGGCACTTCACCGTCAACTTTGGGCCCCAGCACCCCGCCGCGCACGGCGTGCTTAGGCTCATTCTCGAGCTGAACGGGGAGGTCATCCTCAGGGCGGACCCGGTATGTTGCTGTCTCAGGGAGGGGGAGAAGCGGGCTCATGAGTGCCTTAGCATATCGGCCTGCTGCATCGGGCAACGGAGAAGCTTATAGAGTACAAGACGTACACCCAGGCCGCGCCGTACTTTGACCGACTCGACTACGTGTCCATGAGTGCGTCCCTCTTCTCCCCACCCTGGCATGTTCTGATAGCAGCCCAGTGACAAACGAGCAATGTTTCGCGCTCGCAGTGGAGAAGCTGCTCAACATCGAAGTCCCGATCCGGGCCAAGTGGATCCGCACGCTCTTCGGCGAGCTCACGCGGATCCTCAACCACCTCATGGCCGTCCTGACGCACGCGATGGACGTGGGCGCGCTCACGCCTTTCCTGTGGGGGTTCGAGGAGCGCGAGAAGCTCATGGAGTTCTACGAGCGCGTCTCCGGCGCGCGCATGCACGCCAACTACGTGCGTCCGGGCGGCGTGTCGTTTGACCTGCCCCACGGGCTGCTCGAGGACATCTTCAAGTGGGCCACGCAGTTCTCCTCCCGCGTCGACGAGTTCGAGGAGGTCCTCACCGCCAACCGCATCTGGAAGATTCGCACCATCGGCATCGGCCCCGTCACCGCGGACGAGGCGATGGCCTACTCCTTCTCGGGCGTCATGCTCCGCGGGAGCGGCATCAAGTGGGACCTGCGCAAGGTCCAGCCGTACGAGTGCTACGACCAGGTCGAGTTTGACGTCCCGGTCGGGAAGAACGGGGACTGCTATGACCGGTACTTGTGCCGTGTGCAGGAGATGCGCGAGAGCTTGCATATCATCGATCAGGTGCGTCTTCCTTCCTCCCGCCCGTGGTTTGGCACTTGCTGACTGCCCCCGCCTCCCCCTGCAGTGCCTCAACAAGATGCCCACAGGCGTGATCAAGGTGGACGACCACAAGATCTCCAACCCGCCCCGCGCGATGATGAAGGAGAGCATGGAGTCGCTCATCCACCACTTCAAGCTTTTCTCCGAGGGCTACAGCGTCCCGCCCGGCGAGACGTACAGCGCGATCGAGGCGCCCAAGGGCGAGATGGCCGTCTACCTCGTCTCGGATGGCACCAACCGGCCGTACAGGTGCAAGATCCGCGCGCCTGGGTTCGCCCACTTGGCAGGCGCAGACTTTATGATGCGCGACCACAACTTGGCCGACGCGGTGACGATCATCGGTACGATGGATCTGGTGTTCGGCGAGGTGGATCGGTAATCATATCCTCTGGGGGAGCCCAGCTTCATTGTGTGCCATACAGTAGCAAAACGTAGCCGCAACCTAATGTGAGGCAATTGCGAAAAGCGAGGGTTTTGGTCGCGGCGCATGCGCCAAGTCTGAGTTACATATGCAAAGGGGGTATACTAATAATGAGAGGTCTATGCTACGGGAATGGCCTTTTGCGCGAGTGTGATCTTGTCGCCCAGCGAGAGCGCAATGCCCTGCGTCTTGCTTCGTATTCGGACGTGGCCCTGGATCGCCCCGGTGCTCTCGATCTTCTCGATGCTCAAGTTTGCGAGCGCGTCCTCCCCTGGACAGGCTTATCAGGACGACGAACAGAGGCTCATGCACGAAACTTACCAAATAAGCTCCGGGCGTACATGTTTGCAGACAGGAAGTCGCAGTCACCAGACAACGCCGCATCTGGTGTCAGACAAGACATGTTGGTAGACTTCATGATGTGTGCGAGGTATGCTCGGAGATCGCTAAAAGAACTTTGTCAGGAGCTGACACTATAGTCAAAAGTGGCACGCACGTGATTGTAGTGTTCACGTTCACCCTGTTCTCCCACTCGAACTCGGTCCACATGCTTCGGAATTGCGTCTCGCTGCAGTACGCCGGCTTGATGTAGTCCATGATATCGATATGGATATCATTGAGGACGACACATGCCTCGTTTGTGCCAGCCTCCCAGATGATGTTCCCAAAGATGACACCCGTCTCCGTGGACGACACCTTGATGGTAGCCTTCACGCTGAGGAAGCTGTGAGGACCGACGGTATGTGTCGTAGGCCGCTCGACGAGTTTGAGGTCACCGAGGGTGGCAAACTCGACACACATGTTCTGCAGGGTGTCGTTCGACTGGTTGACGATCAAGACATCGAGAAGGATGTCAAAGCCATGGACCTTGACAAGAGCTTCGGCATAGACAGGATCAGAAAAGCCGGTTAATTGTACAACCCGGCTAAGATCCGAGATGAGGTCTTCGAAGCTCTCGCCTGAACCAGTTGCACGAGTAACGTCCAGGTCATACTATGCCGCCGATGAGTTCCGATGACAGAATTGCAATCATGATCACTTACGTCGTCCACGCCATCGGACGCAGACTTCTTTGAGAACTGGCGGAAGGTGATCAGGTCATCCGCCTGGATGGCCGTAGCCTTGGTTTCCTTCGCCTTCTTTTCAGCAGCCTTGCGCTGGACAGCGGTCAGACTGGGTCACAGAACAATAGTAAGGGTGCAAACCTCCTCCGTCGCCACCATCTTAGCATAAGCAGCCTTCGTCTCCCTCAGGAAGATGTCCTGGACGACAGGCTCAGCTGTAAGCTGCGCCAGGGTCTGGACACAGTTAATGATACGCTCTTGGGAGTCCTCGTCAATAGGAGCTGCGGAGAACTTTGATTGTCCGACGCGGACAACAGAGGTCATAATGAGCATAGCCTGCCCAGCGTTCAGTATCATCGCCTCCAAGATTCCACGCCACGCATACCTCAGCCCGAAGAGTGTTGAGCTTCTTCTTGTCCTTCCCCAATTCCGAGAATCGCATGACAAGTTTGGTGAGCGTCGTGGCCAATACTACGCCGGTATAGAAGTCGCCTCCTAAGATGAGCGCACGCAACGGGGGCTTGGCAGCCGCCTTGACGGCCTCAAGCCTAGCTTGCGCAGCACTGCTGGAGAAGGCAGTCTCGGTAGCGTACGTGCCATCGGGCAAAAGCTTTGGTTTGTGGGCAGGCGCTGCGTTCCCATCGACAGAGTGCCTGGGCTCTTCATCTCCACCAGCCTCGTCCAGAAGGCGTTGTTCAGACGCCAGGATCGGTATCTCTCCGAGCACCTTGCGGATCTCTTGGAACGCTTCCAGGATATCTAGATTGTGTGAACAGTAAATCATGGGAAGAGAAGCAATGGGACGGACCTTGGACATCGGCACAGTATTCACCAGCAATCCACAATGCTCCCCTGAATACTTTCCCGGACTTGATCTCGCCAAACGTCTGCATCAGCTTCTCTACTATGCCTTTACGTAGCGTCGGGAACTTCTCCACGACCTCTCTGACAAACGAAATGACATCGATGGCGGACGAATTGCTGGCATCGCCAAGGAACTCCATGAGCGCGTGCACGACATTTGCGGCGACTTCGGAAAAGCGGATGGCACAGACGTGGATCGATTGGATGAGTAATTGGCGATACTCAGCGTTCTGTACAACGCGTCAGCCGCCGGCCGCCAAAGAAACGATAAGCTGACCTTCTCAAACTCGTTGTCCAGCGTACGGGACAGCTGCTTCTTGAGGAACAGCACCATATCCTCGACATTCCTGCTCGTCACCATGGCGAGAGCAATGCCGATCGCCTTCCTGCGAACTTCCATGTCGGGGCTTGTCAGGACTCGAAGTATGTCCATAACAAGAGAGTCGAGAACGTGTTCATGTTTGGCGCGAAGGCTGTCCAAGCGGTCGAGGACAATAAGCTTCACATTGTTGTCGGACTCCTTCACGGAAAGCTCGATCAAGCACGAGGCAGCGGCCTTGACAGCGGCCGGATTCTGCGTGAGGGCAGTCAGGGCAGTGGCAGCCTCGTATTTCACTGAATGGCTGGTGGCGTTGAGCAGCTCCAGGATGCAGCGTATGTATCTGGCGCGACGCGACGGGTCCGAATCCTTGGTCTCGCGGCGAATAAGGTCGATGATGCTGAGCTGCAAGAGCTCGTCGAAGTTCGGCACTTGATCCAGCACACTCAGTAAGTACTCGACAGCCCTTTCTGGTGCTTGCTGCGACAGGAAAACGAAAGCATTCCGCTTGCAGGTCATGTCGGACTCGGCCGCCAAAAAGGTTTGCATGAGCTCGGGCGCGTCAGGTACGAGATGTTCAAAGTTGCGGTACATAGTCAGAATGGCGAACACGGCGTTCTTGCGGACATAGGAATGACGATGCTCTAAGCAAGCACGCGCGGTCGGGACGAGAGGCTCGAGCAGTTCGGGATCGGTCAACTTCTGTAAGAATCTCAACGTTGCACCTCGAACGTATTCGTTGGGATGCTGAAGATCATTCCGGATGGCGTTGCTGTGGATCAGGTTCAGTATATTACTCATCTCGAGTAGCCAGCGCGCGTACCAGACGAGGATCATCTCCTGCTTCAATTTACCATTGTCGTCATACTTCGGGCACACCTCCCAGTAAAAGTGCAGAAGCTTCTTCACGGCCTTGTTCTTTGACGGCAGCACATATTGTATGATGGGCATAAGGAGGGCTGGCTGCACGTATCATGATGATTGAGCATCCGTGACGCCTGTTTGATGTCGCTCTTACCTGTGGTTGGCCATTTTGTGTCGCAATAATGATGCGTCTCAGAGTTTCGAGCTTGACGTCGTCCGTGCCTTTCTCGAGTGCTTGCCTGAGCTCAGCGGTTGTGGGCACTTCCTGCGCATCGTCGAACACGACGGTCCAGCACGTCGCGTCTGTATTGGCCATTGTGGATGGAGGGACCGGAGATGAGAGGGCAGGATGTATGCGGTTTTGGATTTGGACGTGTCGGACGCGAGCCACGACGACGGCAGACGCAGCCACTCACAGCCACTAAGGGCGTGACCCGCACGACCTCTGGTGGGCCATTCATTCCAGGCAACACATCGACAAGACGTCCCCGACGCGCTGCCCATCATGTGGGAACGCACGCTGCAAGATCTGATACGAGGTCTCCGAGCCAACAAAGGCGATGAGAACAAGTTTGTTCAGAAGGCAATCGAGGAGATTCGAGTCGAGGTCAAGGGCAAGGACATGCAGCTCAAGGCTGCCGCTGTCTTGAAGCTCACCTATGTATGTGTACCCTAGAGAACGACCTGTGTTCTACATACTGAATACGCAATGCTAGCTGGATATGCTTGGATACGACATGTTCTGGGCGAGCTTCTACGTTGTGGAGGTCATGTCTTCACCAAGATACCACCTCAAGAATATCGGCCATCTCGCGGCATGCCAATCGTTCACACCGCAGACAGACGTGCTCATGCTCACCACCAACTTGCTCAAGAAGGTATGTGAAATGACACATAAATTATCTGCATTGCTCATGGAGGCTACAGGAAATGTCCGCTCCTCCGGTCGAACTCTCCCTCAGCCTTAACACTTTGTCGCACATAATGACTCCCGACCTCGCCCGTGACCTGGCGCACGAGCTCGTTACCCTCCTTACACATTCCCGCGCCCACATCCGAAAGCGAGCCGTCGTGGCCGTCTTCAATGTCTGCTCTCAGTATCCAGAAGTCCTCTCTGCAGCGCTCCCCAGGTTAAGGATCATGCTGGAAGACCCCGATCCCGGGGTTGTTGTGGCGACAGTCAACGTCCTTACCGAGCTTGCGCGGAAGGATCCGGCCTCATATCTCAATCTGGCGCCACAACTATTCCACATCTTGACGACTTCCTCGAATAACTGGGTCCTGATTAAGACCATGAAGCTGGTGGGTCCTGCTTGCTTCTGGGATACGCGGCCATTGCTGACTTCTCTTAGTTCGCCTGCCTCGCGCCACTAGAGCCTCGACTAGTCAAGAAGCTCCAAGGTCCAATGTCGGACTTGATATCAACCACTACCGCAATCTCGCTCCTATACGAATGTGTGCGGACATGTATCACAGGCGGCATGCTGTCCGGGGCGTCCGGTCACTCCTTAGCACGGGCCTGTGTGGATAAACTGTCTGGCTTCCTCCAGAATGACGATCAGAACTGTAAATCCCCCTTCGTTTCTATAGTGATGGCAGCTTATCCTTTTTGCAGTGCGCTATATTGCCCTAGTTGCCTTGCTCAGGCTGGTGCCGACTCATCCGTACATGGCGGCTGAATATGAAGAAATGATTATGTCCAGTATAGATGAGCCAGACATCAGCATACGGATGAGAGCCTTGGACCTTGTATCTGCGATGGTGCGTTCCAGTCCTCGAGTATCTGTCTGAAAACTGATTCATTTTCAGGCCACGCGGGACAATCTGCAGTCGCTCGTGGCTCGTCTGCTGGTTCATCTCGTGCCCTCCTCCGGGCCATTGCCTTCTGCGACTTCAGCACTAACAGCAGTGCAATCATCGACGCCGGTAGCGCCGGCAACTTCACCCAGCTTGTCACCGTCCTACCGGGCTCACCTGACATTACTCATTCTCTCTCTGGGCTCTCGCGACATGTACAGTCTGATCTCAGACTTTCATTGGTACTTGTCCGTACTCACGGATCTCACATATGTATCCAATGCCCCTGGGGTGGGTGCCGAGATTGCCCGTCAACTGGTGGATGTCGTTGTTCGAGCCCAGTCGACTCGCCGCTTTGCCGTCGAGCTCATGACCAGGCTGCTGAGCGACGAGAACCTCCTTCTAAGGGCAAACGAGGATGATAGCTGCCCAGAAGTGCTTGGGGCTGCCGCTTGGATCTGTGGTGAATATTGCAGGTATGCCATTTGTATACTCGCATTTAGCGTTTGACTAACACATTTGTGCAGCGACTCCACCGATCGCAAGGTTCTACTATACTATCTGACAAGACCTGCAATTTCTTCGTTGCCCCTGAATATCTTGACTCTCTACCTGTACAGTACCCTGAAGGTGTATGGTGCTTGGGCCGCAGATATCGCCACTCGATGGGATGCCAGTGACTTGATCGAGCTGAATCGGGTCGTGGACATGATAGCGGATGGAATGAAACCTTTTACCACTAGCGATGACATTGAGGTGCAAGAAAGGGTATTCTTTCTCAAGCACAAATCACGATAATTGCACTAACATTTCGCTCAGGCGGCAAATGCACTTCAGCTGTTCGCATTCATTCGGGCAGACTTGTCCTCATACACAAAACCGGAAAGGAAAGAAGCAGCCCCCGCAGAAATAACGTATCCCAAGTCTCTGTTTCTGGTCCAGCCGTTGTTCTCAGCATTCGAGCTGAATGCCGTGGACCCACAAGCACAAGCCAGTGTTCCTATCCCAGAGGGCCTCCGACTGAACGAGTGGATCGTACCTCCTGAGAAGGATGAGCATGACATGTGGGATGGGGAAGCAGAGGAAGGCGAGCCCGTCTCGGGCGTGAGAAAGCCAGGGAAGAAGCGCAGGGTCAAGAAGTCCGAAGTGCCTCCTAAAGTAGAAACCGAAGAGGAACGGCAGGAACGCGAACGAGTACGTGGTGTACTTCTGCGTCCGGGGACTAGCTGACAATGGGCACAAGCGACGTGCTGCGCGACTGGCTCGGCTGCGTGACGACCCATTTTACATACCAACGAACAAACCGTCTGGCTCTCGCGTGTCGCAACCTGATGATGTTGATTCAATACCAGTGGTGCAGTTACAGTTGGACGATGCCATAGAATCATCCACGACCTCTGTCATGCATTTAGGAGCCGCTAATGGACACGATCCAGCAACTGAAGGGCGGCTAATTGATCCGGAAGGCGAGACACCGAAAGGGCGCCCAGCTCCCGCGGTACCAGAAGAGTCACACCCAGGCGTGCCATCGACCAGCGTCGCACTACCTGAGCCGCTGGTTGCTGCCCCTGTTCCCTCAAACAGACAATACGAGATACCTGAGGAAGGGGTCAGTACCCCTGAGCCTATTCGGGTCAGCCGGGTCAAGAAGGTAGATATCTGATATCTTGTTCGAGGTCTTGATGCTCACGTGCTCTGGTAGCACGGCACAAAGAAGAAGAAAGCAGCAGAGGTCGCTTGAGGCGATCGGGTTGGCTCTCTTCGCATTGGTCCCCATGCTAGTGTAACAATAGATCAATTGCATTGTATAAGGACAAGAATTGCGTGTGCTACTAATACATCATGGAACTCCTCCGGAATTTGGCGACGAGTGAAGATGAATAAAAGGAATTGTGTAATACGGCTAGAACAGCAAATGTCAAGATGGAAACCAGCGTCGATCGACATCCATGGCGTTCACGGATTCATGGATCTCGTGATCTCCTGCACAAGCTCGAATGTCAATCCGGGTATCGTCCTCTCCGCCTCTATAAATGCCTCCTGAAGCTTGACCAATACCCGCCGACCATCATCGTTTGAGATACGCGGGAACAACTGGGGAGCAATATTCGTGAGGGGGGGAAATTATGATAACAAGCAACATACCGTTGCCATCGCTGGTATAACCACTGTGTTCAGCATCAAACCCTCCGGATCAGTCTCTTCTCCGTTTGACGCATGTTCGTAGATCTCCTCATCCGAATCATCCGAATCATCCGAATCATACTCCGGAGCGGTAGATGTGGACGGCTTCGCGGGTGGAGGCAGTGTTTGCCGCAAAGTCGCTTGGCCTGAAGCCACAGACGCGGCCGACGTTGACGGCCGATTCTCGTCGCCCCGCAAATTACTGCGGGCGGAGCTTGCGTGCCGTAGTCCACCGTTGCGAGTGCCGTTCTCGGAGGCGTGCAAAGTATCCCCTGTGCCTCGGGAAGCTTGTTGGCCAGGTTGTCGCACGGTGCCGAAATCCCAAAGATCTTCCTCCTCTTCAGGACCTCCCACACTGCAGACCCGGTAAGTGTCAGATAATAATGACATGGACAAGACCGACAAGTCATCCACAGCATCCCCACGATCATCATCTGCGTCTCCTCCACCTGCTGCCTTCCACTGCTGATGCTTGTCTATCAGCTCAGTCAAATACGCGGTCTTCTTCGCGGTTCGGATGAACTTGTGCCTTAGGAGCTCCTTCGCGGTTGGCCGCTGATACAGATGTGAGATACACGCCAGGATTTGCAGCACAATTATACTTACATCTTTGGGATCCCGTTGCAAACAGAGATTGACGAAGTCTCGGAACGGCTTAGAGAAGCTCAAGTCGAGCTGTGGAGGTGGGTTCTTCGGAATCAAGAACAGGACCTTCATGGGATGAAGATCGGAGTAAGGAGGATTGCCCTTGGCAAGCTCAATTGCTGTGATACCCAGGCTCCAAATGTCGGCCTTTGCATCATAGCCGGACTGCTTGATTACTTCGGGGCTCATCCAATAGGGAGTTCCCACAAACGTGTTCTTCTTCGAAGAGAGAGTCCCACTCAGCTGTCCGGAGACACCGAAATCAGCCAGCTTGACTGCAATGCACCGTCAGTGGAATGTTGGGGAGATAGAGCAAGGGAGGCACCATCACCGGTAGCACTCAACAGTATGTTAGCAGCTTTGATGTCTCGATGGAGTTTCCCCTCGACGTGCAAATACTCAAGCCCTCTCAAAAGCTCTCGGAGGATAATGGCAATGTACTCCTCGCGGAACGTTCCAGCTTTCATCTATCCATCCACTCAGCAGTCAGCTGCTAGACACATCTAGAGCACTTACAAGATCTGAACACGAGCCGCCCGAGCAATATCTGCCAGTCAAGGAACCGCATCAGAACCTGACGGAAGTGTCATATACGGGCCGCGCTCACTCCATGACTATCCAGAGGTGGGAGCCTTTCAGGAAAGATCCATGGTATCTGCAGAAGGGCACTGTCAGAACACAATGCCTCGATGGAAGAAATGGTACGGACTTGGTGACGAAAGGCGAGTCCAGTTGACTCAGGATAGCAATCTCTTGCTGAATGTCCTCGATCTCATCCTCCGCACTCTCGAGATCGATAATCTTGATCGCTACAGTCTTCTGTGTCCGTTTGTCGTATCTAAAGACGTAACTGCAGTGAGCGCAGTTCGAGACCAGCGGATCACCAGCATACCCCTTGAACACCTCGCCGAAGCTTCCCTTCCCTAAAGAGGACGTCAGGGTGGAGTTCACGGAAATACAAGCTGAGGTACTCACCAATCCTATCCTGCTTTACATACAGCTCTTCTGGATCCTGATTATATGCGTTCTAGTGAACGATAAAAGAGCATCAGTCATGTATTTGGATGGAGAGTGAGATGTTGAACGCGCACCATGGTGTTGGTATGTGTTTAAGGGTAAGAAAGAAACGAAATGAACGGAACGACGGAAGCCTGGACAAGCGCGAGGCTAGTCTCTTAGGAGTAAGAGGGATGCAATGACCAAGAATAGGAGCGGGGAGACACAGGAGGAAATGCGCGCAAAGAGGGGGAGCTGTGGTATGCAGCGCGGTGGGTATGTGGTGAGATGATGGCTGCGAGTGGCGCGAGACGCCTTGCCAAAGTCGCGAGACGCGTCGGTCTCACATCCTGACTGGTCCGCCTATATTCGGACAAACGCCGAGCATCCTCCGCCGGCAACATCCGCTTCTCTCCCCACATCATCTTGATAGACAATATTTGATAGCCGGTTAATGATACAGCTGGAACGCGTCCCACACTGGCTCGATATCCCCCCGGTTATCTATCTCTACCCAGCCTTTCTGCTCTATGCTCCTCTCCCACCCTAGCGTCATGGCCGCAATTCTGCAAACATGCGAGCTGCAGGGTTATCATCAGCATTCGTATTCGTTCCATTGATCGCTGCCGGCATACCTCAATGTACAGATCACAGTCGAAGGACGCTCGCTCTCGTCCTTTGCCCAGGCACCGGTGACAAGGGCAAGATCGATGATCATCCCTCTGGTTAAGGCCGCCCTTTCCTCATCGGGTATGTAGTCCCATTGATTTTGGAAGTAGCCTTCGGTTTCTCGGTCCACCGAATATTCGACTTGCGAGCCAGCTGTAGCCAATGACGCATGAATGTGCCATTCTTCACGTGCACCCTCTGAAAACTCGAGCAGCCCACTCAGAGCATCGGATGAGACGTAGATTGAATCAATATCCAACTCGTCCACGGCCTGCTGAACGGCAGAGACATATTCGCTTGTAGGCACATAGCCTTTGTGATATCTCCAAGACATGGCTGGTTGATCGCCACGTCGAATGTGGACGCCAATATAGGGCTCCTTTGAAAGAGCGGACCTTGCTTGATGAACGAGGTCGCCAATGACACTCGTCGGACGAATCGTGTCCGACATCGACAGTCGTCCAGTCTCAAAGATTGGCCGTTGCCTATCAACGGAGTGTTTGTATCTAACAAAGTCAGATTTCCTTCTTTTGAAAGTAGAAATCATTCTCACGGGTCTTGGTATGCTTCACTGAAGTCATGGGTCATATGGAACTTGGCTGTATGAGAAGTAACAACCCAATGCCTGCGGTCGATAGCTCAGATGAAGGAACCACGTGACTGCCTCTGAAACGAACCGTGCGAGGCGCGGGCATGCCACAAGCTCATTCGCCGGAGGTGGAAGACAACCTGGTTCCGGCCCAGGCTGTGTCAAACGGACGTCTTCGAAATAATCAAGCCAGCTGTCCGACAGGTCAGTTAATACGCGGAAGCAAAATGCGACCCAGCTTGCCTTCCTCTATTCCAGTAAGTGTCGTCGATAAAGAAGGTGCGATTTCTCTAACATACGTCGGTCTATGTTGTAAATATAAGTCTTGAGCACGCACCTCTCTTGCTAGACCAGCTATTTGGGCGATCAACGCTAGATCAGCGGCCAGGCCAATCTCACCGTCGAGCATATATGTGATCGAACTCGAACACACATTGGGCGACTCGGTGTGAAGCACGTCATGCACCCCATGGTTGCCAGGAGCCCAGAATGCGCCATGTTTATGTGGCTTCTGATGTAGCTTCCAGCATTCTGCCGCGTACTCCATGGTCGTCAAAGGGAATGACGTGTAGTTCGAGTAGTCGATGACGAGTCCTGCGTTTGGATGCTGAGGCTGTTCGACAGTGCCAGTATGAGTATGAACAACTGGAGCAGCTTCTCCAACAGATGTGTTATTGTCTGCGTTGCTCAAATACCAGTCCTCGTGGCCAATAATCCAGTAAATGACGTCAGGCCGCCGGTACGAGATGATGGTCAGGACGAGAAGCATGATGCCACAGAGCGAGGCAGTAGCCAGCGGAAAGTAGTGTAAAATGCGTGACTTGTCATAGACATGAGCACGCGTGTGCTTTGGAATAGATGTGTTCGGGGAATAGTCATTGTCGTGGTCCAGTAGTGGTTGGTTTGCTTGTAGTTCCTTGAAAGAGCCAGCTCTCGAATGAGGGGTACGGGCAGTGAGACCGTGTTCTTGGTATACGAGGCTAACCTTTGCGGTAGCTGGCCTAGACATGGTGGTATATGGATAGGCTGACGAGCGCTACGTGTCCCATCCGGTTTGCGCTGGTCGCCGTCGGGATGGTGGTCTCCTTGGCAGCGCGGGTGTAACGGCCGTAGTGGCGAGCACTTCGGCCTGCCCTCGCAGCACTTCGGCCGCATTCCTCCCATCCAACGAGCTGCACGCCCCTTGCTTCGCAAAGCGTTTTGGGTCAAGAGGCCGTACCATCTGATTCCTGCGGTCGCGTGCCTTTGCGGAGGACTTCCAAGTCACGTTCACCAGACCCTGCGTTTCCGTCTCGAGAGAGTCATTGCTTCCGCTTGAGGGTGTTTTTGCTCCCGCCTAGGGGACTTATCTACTCCCGCTTGGGAGACCTATTTGCTCCCGCTTGGTAATCTGCTTCCCCCCGATGTGTTGCTTCCGCTGACATTTACATCCGGTGACATCTTGTTTCCAATCGGTCATTTGCTCCCGCTCAAAAGAAGTACTTCCGGATGTCGGTTTGCTTCCAAGTTTAAGTGTACTTCCGCGGGCTGGTTTGCTTCCGGAAAGATATTTGCTTCCGCTAAATGGTTTTCCTCCGGGCAAATTGCTTCCGGAGGACGGTTTTCTTCGGTTTTATGGCTTGCTTCGGCCTGGTAATCTACTTCCTCAACAGATTTTACATCCGCCTCGTGTTCTAATTCCGTTTCATCACATGCTTCCGCTCCCAAATTTACTTCCCTTTTTGCTTCCGTTTCAGTTCGGATCCGCTGTGTGGTCTGCTTCCACTTTGCGACTGGTTTCCGCGGCTAAGAATATCTCACTATATATTTCGTGGGGCGTCGAATACTATGTCAGGGCATCCGCGACGAAACTGATGCCGTCGTGGCCTCCGAGATTGTTGCCCGCTTCCACCTCGGCATCGCACAGTGAGCGGATGTAAATGCACGTGCTGCCAGGGCCATACTCCTTCCTACTGGTCCACGAAGTGCCTCCATATCGCAGTATCACTAGGGTAACCCGGCTCGCTTCGCTCATCGTTTTTTGATTGAAAGGAGGCAATTTCTTTTGGTTATTTACATTTAGAACGGTATCAGAGAACTGTAAGGACTTCAGGATATACAACATTTGGGGTGGAAATATGTATGGGTCTATCTGTGGGCTGTGGAGGTAAAAGAACTTTGACTGCCTGTGCAGTTGTGCAGCGTGAAAGTGCAACATACAATTGGCCATGTGAGAAAACCGGCATGCGCAGGTCAAGACCAACATTCTTCACTGACTGACCCTGGGACTTGTTGATTGTCATTGCAAAGGCGAGCCGGACTGGGAACTGTCGCCGCTTCATGATAAATGGTAAATCATCTTCAGATGGTATAAGTGTAATACGGGGTATGAATGTTGTGGTTCCATTGTGCTCTCCACCCAGCAGGCGTACTTCCAGGACATGCCGTGTTGCTTGAATCAGACGCATGCGTGTGCCATTACACAGACCTTGTGCTGGTGCAAGATTGCGCAGGAGTATGAGTGTGCATCCTATCTTGAGGTGTAGCTTGCTGAGTGGAAGGCCAGGTACTTTGAGTGAGTTGAGGTATTCAACTGGGATATCCATAGGCCCATCTGCGCTGGGCTCCTCAACCACAGAGTCTGCTGATAAGAATATCTTGCACTCTCCTGGCAAGAGTGAGAGGACTTCTGCATTGAGATCATCCACATCTGTGTTGCGGCCTGCCAGGATAGTGCGGTTCAGGAAGTAGTCATCTCCTGCTTGATTTGCAAGTGCTGGATTCTTGATGTCTCGATAGATGGCTGAGATGAGATCTTCCACCTTCTCACCACACTTCATGCCATCCCAGAGTGGGATGGTTCCATCTCCTCGAGTTGCTCTTCCGCTCCCAACTTCAAGAAGCCAGGTTGCAAAAGTGACACTTTGCGGGTCGGCAGCATTGAGACGCATGTTGCGTGTAAGGTGTAGAACTTGAATATCTCTCCAGAGATAAGATCGTTGCATGCAGGCACCCACAATATCTTCACGTTCTCCATGAGGCACCACTGGTAGAGTCTGCTGCCAATCACCTCCAAACACCACTGTGATTCCACCAAAGGTCTTGTTGGGTAGACTGCGTAGGTCTCGCAAGGTGCGATCAACAGCTTCAATGCAGTGTCTATGTTGTGCGGTGGCCTCATCCCAGATTATCAGAGATGCCTGGCAAAGCATGTCGGCCAAGAGACTATTCTTGGAGATAGTGCAGGTGGAAGTGTCGTGACATGGAATGGGAATCCTGAATGTTGAGTGTGCCGTCCTGCCACCTGGGAGAAGCAATGCAGCAATTCCAGAGGATGCAACACAAAGAACAATTTTGCCTTGTGCTCGTAGCTCTGCACACACTGCCTTGTAAACAAATGTCTTGCCAGTGCCACCTGGTCCTTGAAGCCAGAACAAACCACCATGGTTGGCATGTTGGATAACAGTATTGAAGGCTGCTTGTTGCTCATCATTCATTTGCTCCTTCATGCCTTCAGCTTCTTCTGCCAGAGCCAAGCGGTCATACTCCAGCTGCTCTGCAATGAAGCGGTTTTGATGCTCTGCAAGCAGTAGATCCCAATCGGTGCGGAAAGGTGGGAATTCACCATTGAACTTGTCATCCGCCAAGGTGGAGCCTTGTGTGCGCAGGAGTTTATCAATCAGATAGAGGCCATAGTCAAGTGCATCAGCCTGTGTGGAAGCTGGATTGCGCCGCTGCAGTTGACGGAGGAGGTCATCACAGATGTGATCCTTGAAGCGGGTCCATAGAAGACCTGGTTCTGTTGGGTTGCAGTGCTGGAGCATCATTACAAAGAGGAGCCGGAGCTGGCTGCCTGTTTGCATGTTGCATGCTTCTTCCAAGCATCCAATCCATTCCTGGTCATCCTCAAGCAAACCAAGAGCACTGCATGCTGCCTTGAAAGTTTGGTGCAGTACAGTACGTACAGTCTTCAGGTCCTCAAAAGAGGTGGGGCCAGCAACATGGGCCAGGAGTGTTCGCAGGTAGAAGCGTTCACCAGCTGTTGGCTGTACAAAGTACATCAGTCCAATGGCATACTGCGCACGTCGTATGTCCCAGCAGCGTTCGGTTGCCTTCCAAACATACCGTGCTGGGAATTCCTGGTAGGTGTGAATCCGTTGTGCAGGATCAAGGGAAGCATTCATTGCAAAAAATTCAGTGAGTTTTGTGCGTGCAGATGCACCTCCATCGACCACTTCTTGAATTTGATCCTCATCATTGAAGTAAACCTGGTGTTCTCCAGGAAGATGGACTGGAAGGCGGTAGACAGATGGCTTTTCCTCATGCATGCGGAAGCGAAACAGCCGCCAGACTGCTTCCACTGGACCAACATAACGTGCATCAAGGTAGCTCTTGACTTCATCATTGACCTCCAAAGTCACTCGATCTTGCCCTTTGTAGACGTACTTGTGGATATACTTGACTGCACC